>PVJX010009133.1:0-62210 GCA_004027295.1 Dolichotis patagonum
CAGAGAGACAGAGACAGAGAGAGACAGAGAGAGACAGAGAGAGACAGAGAGACAGAGAGACAGAGAGACAGAGAAAGAGAGACAGAGAAAGAGACAGAGAGATGGAGCGAGACGGAGACAGAGAGAGAGAGAGATGGAGAGAGACAGAGACAAAGAGAAAGGGGGGGAGAAAGAGTGAGGGGGAGGGAGAGAGACAGAGAGAGGGGGAGCATGCACAGGGGGACAGCCCTCCTCTCCAGGACCAAGCTGCTCCTCTCCACTCTTAGACGTGATTGGCACACATCAAAGCTGGCTGTCACATGTCTGCCACTTATGCCACTGTCCCCTTTCCTGCCGAACCCTTGCATTCTGCTAGTCTCTCAGATATGAGCCTTTCCAGACTGATGCCTACCTCGGTACAGGAGGCAAAAAGGCTTAATTGTGAGGTACTTAACTTAATAGTCACCAGCCGCAAAGCTTCTCCGGTGTGTGTTTAAGTGACTCCCTGTCGTAGAGGTGTGGGCCTTCGGTTCATTAGCAATTTGAATAGAGAAGGAGAATGTTTCCAGACTGTGGTGAAATTACTATGAATGTCCATGAAAACTATAGCTGAGCTCTTCTCACGGGGCTCAAGGGTGTCCTGCCAGGTGGGGTGCAGCGCCATCGGGGCGCTGTTGTCCTCGGCAGCCTGCGGCCTCTCTCCTCTGCCACTTTTCCTCTTCCCTCCCCCCTCACCATCTGTGTGGACCTCTGCACGTGTGTCTGTGTTTGTGTATGAATTTCTGTCCTAGGTCAACAACCAGGGTACATTTACAAAGATACAAAGTTGGCAATTTTTGTCACTGTGTGAACATTGTAAAGAGCTCTTACACAAATCAGATGGCTTTGGTATTGCTAAGTGGTGTACTCTCATGTGTTCATCTTCATATGTCATGTCTGTCACTGATTAAAATGTCATCATGTGATGTGTGTCTGTATATCAACTTCATCTATCTGTCATCTCTCTATCATCTATCATCTATCTATTGATTGATTGATTTATCCATCCATCCATCCATCCATCTGTTCATCTACCCATTCATCTGTCTACCCACCCATACATTTATCTGCTCATCCATTCATCTGCCCATCTACCCACCTACCCATTTATCCACTCATCCATCCATCCATCCATCCATCCATCCACTTATCCACACATCCGCCCATCCACCATCCACCCATCTACCTATCCATCCATTTTTCCACTCATCAACCCATTTACCCATTTATCCACTCATCCATCCACCAACCTACCCATTTATCCACTCATCCATCCACACACCCACCCATTTATCTACTCATCCATCCATCTACCAATCCACCCATCCACCCATCCCTCCATCCATCCAGCATACTGACCTACTTGTTTCTCATCTGTCTATTTGATGCAGGTTTAGAGAGTGACTCAGGCACAGAAACCCCTCCAAAGCCTACGAAAGACACAGGAAACATCTCATTTTGAGGACTTTCACAGCACAAGAGTGATGACTGTCTTCTGTGCCATTTTCTCTTCTAGGTTCGTAATTGGTGCTTAGACAAATTCAGAATGAGGAAACATCGACATTTGCCCTTGGTGGCCACCTTTTGCCTCTTTCTCTCAGGCTTTTCCTCGACTTATGCACAAGCAGGTAAGGTCCAGAAATGCCCCTCATTTTACATGAAGGGACAGAGTTTTTTGACTTTAGGTCCTAGATCTTAGACATCAGGGGCTGGACATGCGGCTTAGATCAGGCTCTTGGGATTGGGTGATCTCTGAGGAGCAAAAAAATAGGGAGAAGACAACTATTGAAGTTAAGGATACTTTTCCCTGTAAACAAAACAAAACAAAACAAAACAAAACAGGGATCACCCTGTTTAGGTAACTCAGGATACGAAAAGACATTTTGCATCTAGGGTCACTGGATATTTAAAACTTCTGTTTCCCAAAATGGCTTTAAAGCATAGACCCTAAGGACCTGATTAAGAATTTGCTTTCAGAGTTTCAGGAAAGAGAGAGATGCTTCGTGCACCCAAGGGGAGGCTGATGCAGGTCCCTCTCCTTTGCTCGGAGTGGGGTCTCCACAGAGCTTCCTCCAGCCCCCCGGGCTGCCCTAAATGGGAAGCCACTGGCACAGGAACTGGGTGGGGCCTCAGGTTGGCCCGAGGTAAGTAGAGGCCTGGAGTCAGCCCAGGCCGGGGAGCTGGAGGGCTCCTTCTGGCACTGACGCCCCTGTTCCCGGGACTCCCATATTTAAGGGAGACCTGGATACACTTGGGGGTGAGATCGGCTCCATCCAGTGGCTACGAAAACTTCTAGCTCTGAAAACTGCGCAGTAACTACTGTAGTTAGAAAACTAGTCACCCTCAAAAACTGAGACAAAATGAGACTTTCCCTGGCCTACACGGACGCGGGTCTCCCTTGATGAAGGCGTACTTACTACGTGTATATTTCTTGGAAATCAGTCGATGCACCGGGCGTGAGTTGTGGTCAGACAGCAGCGGTCATGTTTTCATCTTGTCCAGGCTCAGTTTCACACCCCAAAGTGGAGATGGGCTTCTGAGGTGGTGGCCGGTCACCCGTGATAAGAGAGCCCTCTGATCTGGTCAGGTGGGTCTTGGGGGTCAGACTGCCAGAGAACCATGCCTGAGTCCGAGCCCCCAGCAGTTTTCTCCCGTTCTGGAGCACGTGCCTGGCCCCCGAGTGGTCACCAAACATGAACTTGGGCCACGGCTGAGCACGGCCGGCTGCTTGGTCCTTGTGCCTAGGCCCCGCTCCTCAGGTAAGTTGGCCTCCCTGTCCACCCTGCAAGCGAGGTGTGACTATTCGTGACCCGAGAGTAAGCTGAGTTTGGGCAGAAAGCTTTTGCACTGGTAGGAAGTCATCAGTCCCACAGTAGAAACATCTAAACCAATGTCTTTTTTTAAAGATGTCAAAAATGGTGCCGCTGCCGATATAATATTTCTAGTGGATTCCTCTTGGAGCATGGCCAAGGAGCATTTCCAGCTCGTTCGAGAATTTCTGTGTGATGTTATAGAGTCTTTAGCTGTGGGAGAAAATGATTTTCATTTTGCTCTGGTCCAGTTCAACGGAGACCCACACACTGAGTTCCTGTTAAACACGTATGGTACTAAGCAGGAAGTCCTTTCCCATGTCTGCAACCTGTCCTATGTCGAGGCCGGCAATCAGACCGGAAAAGGATTAGAGTACGTAATTCAGAAGCACCTCGCTGAGGCTGCCGGAAGCCGGGCCGCAGCCGGAGTCCCTCAGGTTATCGTAGTGCTAACCCTCGGACCCTCGGACGATGGCTTCGCTCTGGCCCCCGTGGAACTTAAGTCAGCTGGCCTTAACGTGTTTGCAGTTGGAGTTGAGGATGCAGATGAAGGAGCCCTAAGAGAAATAGCAAGCGAACCGCTCAATACGCATGTTTTCAACCTAGAGAACTTTACCTCCCTTCATGACATGGTAGGAAACTTAGTGTCCTGTGTGCACTCGTCCGTGAGTCCTGCACGGGCTGGGGACACGGAGACCCTTAAGGACATCACAGGTAACAGCTCCCTGCCAGGCCGCCCCCGCTGTGCTTTCTGTGTAGATAGATGAGCTTGGCACCCGCTGACCTTAAAGCCACAGCGCAGCTGAGAGGGCGGGGCGCAGGGAAGAGATGGATGTTCGCAGGTTTAAAAACAAAGGTTTGAACATCACCGGGGGGTCTCCTGCTCGACCCAGCATGCACCTGAATCCCGGAGGAGGAGGGCGTGGCTTTGGGAACAGCTAGTGTCTGAGCTCTGAAAGCCACGTTCTGGTACAGTCCACCCCTTCCTTAAGAAAGAAAGCCTCCCCCTGTGAGGGGGCATCTAATGATGCCTCTCACCTGCTGGGGGGACAGGGGCTCTCTTTGGTTTGGCGGAAGCTCCTCATCTGGAAGCACGGGGTTCGGGGAAAAGAGGTGGGCCACTTTTATGACCGGCAGGAATAGCAGAGCCCCTCTCTCCTGCTCTGTGGAACTTGTTTCAGAGAACTGATAGAATCAGAGTTGTAAGGAAGCTGAGATGTGATCAAGTCTAAACCTGGGAGGAACTGAGTCCTAGTGGGCTGGTGACAGGTGGCTGGGGCTGGAGCCCTGGGTCTGGACTGCTCACAGGGACTGCCAGCCGTCACCACGGCTGCGCCTGCAGACTCCCCAGGTCCCGGGGTGCCCTGGACACGCTGACAGTGCATGGTTAGCTGATCACCCCAGCTAACAGCTCCCCTATGAGCGCAGAGAGTCTGTGACCCTGATAAGGAGGATTTGATGAGCTTCGTGCTGCAGTGGCCCGAATGAGGGTCCAGGGCTAGGCCTCAGTGATGGGCAGGATGCAGGGACACCTTCTGTTAGCATGTGAGCCCACTGCCACTTGGCAGTGCTGGGTCAAAAGGGCAGGGAGTTAGGGGGAGCTGAAATGCGAGAAGGGTCCTGTGAGATGGTGAGGGGGGCCTGGGGGTTGTGTCACAAGATGTGGCATGGATAAGAAGGAAAGTGGGAAAGCTCAAGGGAGTTGGCATTGGTCACCTTGGCAAAGGAGGTGGCCAAGGAGGGCCCTAGAGCTGAAGAGCTCAGAGCTGTTTTGGAACAGCTGCTGCAGGGGGGTGACAAGGGCCACACCATGTTCAGGAAGCAGCTGCTGACCTGCAGCCATGCCCGGTGCTGCCCGAGATGACCAGCTACGGCCGTCACCTATGAGCCTTGTCCTGACTGTCTGCAGCCATGGCGGGCTCTCTCCCAGGACCTGGACTTAGGGGACTTGGAGCTCGCAAGGGGATGATGGCGCTGTGGTGGGAATCATGGAGCAGGGGAAGAGGACCAGTGCAGGACCAGGTGGATTCCCTAACAGGAATTCAGAAAGCAAGGAGAGGGGAGAGATGGCTACAGCTCAACAGAAAGGGGCCAGCCGGAGGCACAGGCAGGACGTGGGTGAGAGAAGGGGCTTAGAACCAGTTTAGCCCTGGAGCTTGGTGCTCCAGAGCGGCCCGTCCAGTGGGTCCCCAGGATTCCAGCTTGAGGGTGGTGGGAGGGCCCTCCCCTGCCTGGCAGCGCTACTTCTCCCCTGCCTGGCAGCGCTACTTCTGGTAGGAAGGGTGGGAGCTGACCCGGGCCACGTATCTTTAGCACCGGAAGTGCCCCTTGCTTCCAAATGCTGTCCCTCTCCTCTGGAGTGGCCACGTGAGTACCAGCCCTGCCAGGTGACGGGTAGGGACGGTGGGTGTCCTCAAGGGTCCCCAGACCTCACACTCCAGGTACCCGGGAGGGGGCAGGAGCTCCCTGAATGTCCCACTCTGTTCAGCACTGCACTCTCAGCTTCAGTAACTCACCGGTCTCTCACCTGTTGGGATCCAGAGCCCACTGCGGTGCAGGGGTCACAGGGGACACGCATGCTTGTCATGCATTCCTTGGCAAACTCAAGAACCGATGAGTTTGCCTTGGTGTTCAGCCGTTACCTAGACAGACATCATGGAGCATATCGCGCATGCGAGTGAGTCCGCTGGCCTAGTGCCTTCCACGCAGATGACAAAACCTTTGTTTTTATGCCAAGAAAGCATCTCTGCGTTCTGTGAGCAAGCCCCTAGCGGCACCAGGGTGGATGTTAATCCGTCTGCTGTCTCTTCCGATTAACTGCACGGCCAGCCTGCAGCATGACCCACAGCAGCACAGTTGTGAAGACCCGTGTGTGTGAGGTAGCACCAGCGGGCGGGTCCGCGCTGCCGGCTCCCGGGGCAGGCCCTGGCGCTGCCGGGAGAGGCCGCTGTGGAGTTGGGCCTCTGCTTCTCACCGCTGCGGCAGGGTGCTCCTACCTGCAGCGGGCTGTTGGCAGAAGACGAGAACTTGTTACAGATGAAACGCTAGCATCCCCACCTTTCGGCTTCTACTCAGTTACCAGCCTCTGGCGGTTGTGTTTAAAAGAGAAAAACAAATCCCTTTGTCTCTGCTTTCCAAACAGAGATAACTCAGATACAAAATCTTTATTCTAAAGTGAAAGCTAAGCCGGGTGTGCCTGTCATCCCGGTACTTGGGAGGCTGAGGCAGGAGGATCACTGTGAGTTTGAGGCCAGCCTAGGTTATGTAACGAGACTGTCTCAAAAAACCAAAAATGAAAATAAAAAATTTAAAAAAAGTAAAAAGAAAGGTAAAGACGACAGGATTTCAGCGTAGACTTTTCTTTCAGTGAGATGTGTGAATCCTGCCCACCAGTTTGTGTTTTGCATAGGAAATGAGAATGCAGGAGTTGTCCTAGCAGCGGGAAGCAGCTCGTGGGCGGGGGAAGCATCTTGTCCCCACCGTGTGCTCACAGCAGCATCCCCAGTGCTGCTCGGGAGCCAGGAGGTCCTCTCGGAGCCCTTGACACAGAAAATGCCACAGCGGGTGTGGCGCCGAGTCAGGAAGGCAGGAAGCAGGCGCCCGTGCCCTCGTGGTCTGGCCAGCGCTGCTGTCGGGGTGCGCGGGTGCTGGTTGCCTGCTGTGTGCCACGGTCGCGGCTCGGGGTTGTGCGAGGCTTCGGCTCTCTGGATAACCCAGCATGCTCTGTGTGTCCCATGATTCTGAGGAAAATGACAATGTTTTTACTCGGTGATGGCAGATTATCCAACGTGTTTTTATGACCTGCTGCTGTAGAGGTTCGGCCTTGTAGCAAGGTCCACAGACCTCCCCGAGGGCTCGTGCATCTTCTTAGGCTATTCCACACTGCAGCCCCAAACTAATTAATACTCGAGGAAAGAGTCGAGTCACACTATGACTTAGGTGTTGCTTTTGATCGGCCACGTAGTTGTAGTTAACGCATCAGCTTAGTCCCAGAGACCGGAGGCATTTGGCGATGTGGTCTGCACGTCCCCCCTCATGCAGGACACAGGATTTCTGTGACCTGCATTGTCCTGCATCCTCCCTGGCTCTGGAGGGTGGCAGAGACTTCAAAGTTCTGAGCAAAGACTGGGTCTCATTTGGAAAGTCCGTGCAGTGATTATGCAAAACACAGGATCTTAATTACTGGAGCAAAAACGATTATTCTCCTGTCCTGCACCCCCTTCACACTGTGGGGAGTTAATTGGCCATGCTGTGGGGCTGGTGTGTGTTTAGGGAGAGAGAGCCATGTTCCCACAAGGGGCAGCGTGCGCGAGAAATCGCTTCTCTAGAGCACAATGCTTGAATTTTATGAGAGGGCATTTGAATCCTTCACTGCGGTGAAAGTAAGAACAATGTAGCTGGCATAGGAAAAAAATCCTAGATATAAAATATTCCTTGGCATTAAGATGAGAATGAATGGTTTCACCTAAATATTGCCCAAATAGAGCATTCTAGAACCTCAGAAGTTTTGCACAAATATCTCTTCTTGTCCCTGGCACGCAGTTAAAAATATTTGTTGGGAACAATTTCCCTTCTAAGTGTTTTGCCGACGTAGGCCAGTCTGCTGCAAGCGTCCCACTGAGCCTTTGGGGCATCCTGGTCTGGTTCAGGGATTGCCCTTCACTGGCTGGCTTCTGAGTGGCCCCCATTCTTGGCCCCTGAAAGGAAGGTTCCTGTTCACCATTCCGGGGGGGCGGGGAAGGAGGCATGGTCACCTTGCTCAGGTCCCCATGCCACTCCACCACCCCCAAGAAGCCGCTCAGGTCCTGCTAGGGAGCCCGCTCAGGCCGGCATAAAGATGAGGTTGGATAATTCTGTCATGACTGGTTTCGTATCACTCTGCTTAACACCGTTCTGCATTGTGTGACTGAATAGGAGGCAGGGGTGCAAGCGAATTAAAACGTCGCACCCCGTCCGAGGCCTGCACTCAAGTTTCACACAGCTCGGCAGCTCCTGGGGAGGTGAGATGGAGCCCAAAATTCCGCCAGGCATTTTGAGAATGAAAACTGTAAACCAGGTTTGAGTTCTGACTCATGAACCTGCATGTGCTCAGCCATTTTGGGTTTTAAGGGAGGAAAAAATAAAGAAACAACAGTGACTGTTACTCAAGGGATCAAGTAACATTCTGGGGAGATGAGTCACCCAGCTGTTCCCTCAGCCATGGAGCTGCATAAAAAATTCTCATAATTACCTGAAGAGGCGGGAGAAGTGACCCAAAATTAGAAATCATCTCTGGATTTTTGTTAATCTACCCATTTATTTCCTCCTGTGGGTCTGATTACACCCAAGCCCACTTTTCTCTAAAATTTAATAGAAACTTCCAGAATATGTACCTGACCTTTCTCCCTTAGAAAACTGAATATGATGTTGTGAAATTTAACTATAAGGCCTGGCTTGGTGGTGCATGCTGTAATCCTAGCCCTTGGGAGGCTGAGGCAGGAGGATCCCTGTGAGTTTGAGGCCCGCCTGAACCTGCATGGTGAAAGCTTGTCTCAAACATCCAGGGGAAAAAAAAATGAAAGAAATTTATCTATAAAATTGGCAGAAATGAAAACTGGATGTTAATGCCTCATCTCAGGCCATCATTTCTAAGACGCTGCCTCTTATCCATTCAGAATGCAGAACCCAGAGAGAATTTCACATTCCTTAATCGACATTGTGTTTTGTCCGTATTTCGTGTTTCTTATTGGTTTCCAAAGAAACATGTCAGAGCACTGGATGATGCATGTGGTCACTTGTTCTAACGCTTTCACATTTTTTGCATTTCTTTCTTTTAAAGCACAAGACTCTGCTGACCTTATTTTCCTTATTGATGGATCCAACTACACCGGAAGTTCCCATTTCGCAGTCATTCTCGACTTCCTTGTAAATCTCCTTGAGAGACTCTCAGTTGGACTCCAGCAGATCCGAGTGGGGGTGGTCCAGTATAGCGATGAGCCCAGAACCATGTTCTCCTTGGACACCTACTCTTCCAAGGCTCAGGTTCTGGCTGCAGTGAAGGGCCTCAACTTCACTGGTGGGGAGCTGGCTAACATCGGCCAGGCCCTGGACTTTGTGGTGGCGACTCACTTCACCCGGGCAGGGGGCAGCCGCGTAGAGGAAGGGGTTCCCCAGGTGCTGGTCCTCATAAGTGCTGGGCCTTCTAGTGACCAGATCCACGACGGGGTGGTGGCTCTGAAGCAGGCTAGCGTGTTCTCGTTCGGCCTCGGAGTCCAGGCCGCCTCCAGGGCAGAGCTCCAGCACATAGCTACCGAGGAGAGCTTGGTGTTTACGGTCCCGGAATTCCGTAGCTTTGGGGACCTCCAGGAGCAATTACTGCCGTACATTGTTGGTGTGGCCCAAAGGCACATTGTGTTACAGCCGCCAACCGTTATCACACAAGGTATGTATGCTCCCCTCACCTCCGCGGGACCGGGGTGTGTTGTGTGTTGGGTTGCGTAGAAGTGATGTGGGCACCCGAGAGATCGCCTCAGGAAAACTTGTAAGTACCCACCGTCTGGCCCTTCCGGGGCCAGCTGGCTCCCGGATGTGGTGTCTGCGGCTGGGGGCTTTCCACACGCTAAAGCTACCAAGCGCACGGAAAGCTCCCGGTAGAGGTTGACTGGCGGGGGAAGTGTGTGTTCAGGCTCCGTCCGGCAGCCCGTTGCTCGGAGAGCCCTCATTTCATTATCTATTTATGATCCAGCCACCTCAGCTCAGCATAGTTCTGAGAGCTATTCCAGGACAGTGACGCTGACTTGCAGGTCAGCATGTGCAGAATGCTCCTGAATAGTCTTCTCCCGGAGGCAGGGGAGGAGACGTTGTCTCCCTGAGGTCCCTCTGGGCGCTGAGAGGTACATTTCGAAGGTAAGGAGCAGGAGGGCGCCTGCTTGGTGGAAGCTTTACGGAACATTTTTTTCTGAGCCTTTTGAGTTAGGAGGCACCGATTTGAATGACAAGACTCTGTCATGTCCTCGGAAGCACGGTCTCTGGCTACACAGCCAACTGGAGTTAATGAAACATCGCAGCACCCACAGAGTCACTTGGGAACTGTGGGTTTAACAGTCACGGGAGACGGGAGGGGTTGAAATGCACAGGTTTCTCCTCCATCCACTGTGGGAGTGTGTCAACTTGGTGACCTTGGTCCGGCTACTCAGGTGCCATGCAGGAAACAAGGGGCCCTGCAGCCCTTGATGGCTTCTGGAAACACCCAGCTCACTTCCCAGTGTTGTCTGCACACTGGGCCACTCCCCCAGGCCTGGGCTTCTGACAGTTCACTGTCACCTTGAGTGTAAGATCTCGTTCTCAGACCGGGGCCTCAGTAGAGTGTGGGGTCCGTAAAACTCAGTGACTGAACTGGGCCTGTGTCAGGCTGGTTGTCACCTGCAGCTGGCTGTTTAAAATTTCCTTCGTGGAGCTGCACATTTTCACAACAGTAGGCACCGAGCTAGGGCCTTGACATCGTGCCTCAGGGGCATGGTGAGAAGATTGCTCTCCAGAGAAAGCGCTGCAGAGCGGTTAGTTCACGCGGGCCAGTGTGGCACGGCTGGCTGCCGGCTCCTTCAGGCTCCAGCGCTTCCTTGGTTGGAACGTTGGAGCGGAAACGGACGGGGAGCGGCAGCACACGTGCGGGGCACAGGCTCTGTCTGCCTGCAGCTCGAGCCCCTTCGTCTACCCCCTTGGGTGCTGTTTTGCAGCCCTGGGAATTGAGGAAACAATCAGATGACACCCTACAGCCTTCTGAGGTGTCTCTGGCCTTGCCTGCTTTTGGAAGCAAATGATTTCCCCAGGTTTTGGGACACAGAGCGAGCAGCGTGGCTGTGGCTGGCAGGCCTGCCCCTGCTGGTGGGTCTTCTGTTGTGGGCTGCTCCTGCACCCTCTCTGCCCTGATTCCGAAATGCTGGCCAAGAAGTCGCACTAGATGAAACTACCTTGGTTCTGGAGAAGGTTCAACTTCTTTATCCGGCGGGCAGCAGTTACCCTCATTTCAGAGCTTCTCTAGCTGGAGTTTAAGTCTTTTATAAACATTATTGCTAATCCTAGTGATCAGCTTGTAAACATTCACCAGATTCCCTGACTGTCTGGTGTATACCAGGCACCCCGCCAAGGCCTGGAGACACAGCGCTGGCCAGAGACACAGACGTGGCTGCTCGTCTTCCAGAGCCATGGGTAGCTGGATGAGGGAAATGTAAACTAACGGGCAAGTGAGACATTCCTGCACCGTGATAAGTTGCAGCAGGCATCGCTGGGCTGCGTCAGAGAGAATGGGATGGGGCCGAGGGCCCCGGCCAGAAGCTCGAGCTGCAGGTGTGGGGGAGACACGCACAGAGAATGCAGGGAAGAGCGTTCCAGGCAGGAGGAAGGTGCAGCCCTGCCACACAGTGGAGCCTGACCCCTTCTGGGAACCTTCGGGAAGCAGCAAGGCTGGGTTGCCAGGGACTAGGAAGTGGGGTCCAGCCTCGCTCCATATGTGGGACGCTGCAGGGGTGACTGGGAGGGGGTTGTGGGGTCTGGGGTGAGCACAGGGAACTTGGGTGCCTCCAGGTTCAGAGGTAGGGTCTGCAGGGAGCGTGGCTGGAAAGAGTGGTGTGTCAGGGTGGTGCCCGCGTGGTGCGGTGAGTGAACAGAGCCAGGCCCTGGAATGGGGTCTGAAGAGGTGACATCAGTTTTGTGGGACACAGGAATGGGAGGGAAGGTGAGAAGCGCCCCGGGGAGGGGAGACTCTCAGGGACCCAGATGCGGGAAGCTGAGTGGGATGAGGACAGGAGCAGCCACCCGTGGACGAGTCCACACCGAGGTCCCCAGGGTTCCGCCTCCCTTGGTTCCGTGTGCGCTGGATCTGACACCCTGTGCTCTCTGGCTCCCCGGAGGGTGGATCGTAGCGCAGCTGCAGCGGGTGTTTGCTTTGGAAAGGGCGAGTGTGGCAGTCACCTCCTTCCACCCGAGGCACAGATCACGCAGAATGAGCTGGGGCCTCATACCGTGGAGCACAGTGACCGTGAGCACTGTCTGTGGCACGCAGTGTGCATGGGGGATGGGTGTGTGACACAGACATGGCACGTTAGACAGGGATGTGCGTGAGCACGGACCTGTGTGTGTGTGTGTGTACAAGGATTATTCCTAATGATGGAAAGGCATGGGCACTCTGCCAGTCCACATGTTCAGGTTTATCTGCAAAGATATTTTAAACCAAAGCCAAAGGTTTGGCCCAGAAAGACAGCGAGTTCTAAACCAAAGGAAGGACAGGAGCCCTTCATGGGTCCCCTGACCATGGCCTTGCAGTAGTGCAAAAGATTGAGTACGCACTGTCGCAACTGAGCCCCTGTAGGCAGGGTAGCAGCGCATGGAGCGTCACCCTCCTGCTGGACCCCAGCACGGGTCTTGGAGGCGCACCTGACCCAGACACCTCCTTATTGCACGAGCCAGTGGTTCAGGTCAGGTGCGAGCGGAGCCGGGCTTCAGTCACTCTGGATCTCAGCAGACTCTTCCTCACCTTTGTCCCACGCCTTTTTTCCCTTGCTGGGCGTTGCCAAGCCAACTTGCTGCACAGCTGTCTGTGTGGCCGAGGGTGGCTGAGGGCTTTCTGCCCACCTCCTCACGCTCGGCCGCATGCGTTCGCGTCTGTCTCCAAAGCCCTCCCAGGTTGTGGCCTGGGCACCGAGGCCCAGGACAGTTCCTTGTGCCTGCTGCGAGGGCAGCTCACGCACATTTGCAGAGAATCCTGGGAAAGAGCCGACAGCGGCTCGAGGCAGTGACCTTGCTGAGACGTTTCTCCGTGTGATTTGCCTGTGAGTTACACCGAAACACACGTGATACTTAAGCGTTTTAAGACCAGGAGTCTGGTGGCATAGGCTAGCTGGGATATGGATTTCGTTTAAAAAAAATCCCCAAAACTTTCATGATTTTAAGTTTGTTTTTCACTGAAAAAAAGAAGTCATAGAACATAGAAGTAGGGCCGGGGATATAGCTCAGCAGCAGCACAGCGCCTGCCTGGCAAGCGCAAGGTCCGGAGTTCGATTCCTGAGGGATATAGAAGTGGAGGGGTGATGTTCACACCCTTTCAGCTCTGTAGCTGTCTGAGCTGACACAGACTGCTTTTCTAGCCCATCAAACTGTAACTTTTTTCCGGTCAAATTATATTTATGGCAGGGAGGGACTGACTACCCCTTAATGACAACATGCGAAGTCACTAAAACTAAATTTTTGTGACCCTATTTTGTGCAGTGTATTCAGAGGAGGCAGGCCGGAAGGGACCCCGCTACCATCCAGTAGGCATGGATGCCGATACGATGAATGAGTGTGTTGTGACGAATGTCACCTGGGGCAGCCCCGGATGGCACAGGGGCCGGAGCAAAGGGGGGCACCCCTGGGGCAGAGCTGGCTTTGTGGAGCTGGGGTTGAGTGCGGCGGGTCAGGCCGGGTTACTCACTTTCCATCTTGCTACCCACAGTCATCGAAGTCAACAAGAGGGACATAGTCTTCCTGGTGGACGGCTCTTCCAAACTGGGGCTGGCCAACTTCAATGCCATCCGAGACTTCATCGGCAAAGTCATCCAGCGGCTAGAAATCGGACAGGACCTCATCCAGGTGGCCGTGGCTCAGTACGCAGACACCGTAAAGCCCGAGTTTTATTTCAATACCTACCCCAGCAAAAGGGAAGCCGTAAATGCAGTTCGCAGAATGAAGCCCATGGAGGGCCCAGCCCTGAACACGGGCTCGGCCCTGGACTTCGTTCGCAACAACCTGTTCGTCAGCTCGGTCGGCTCCCGGGCTGCCGAGGGCGTCCCTAAGCTCCTGGTGCTGATCACAGGGGGTAAGTCCCTCGACGCCGTCAGCCAGCCCGCCCAGGAGCTGAAGAGAAGCGGCATCCTGGCCTTTGCCATCGGGAACAAGGTCGCCGATCAGGCCGAGCTGGAAGAGATTGCCTTCGATTCCTCCCTGGTGTTCATCCCCGCCGAGTTCCGAGCTGCCCCCTTGCAAGGCATCCTGCCGGGCCTGCTGTCACCCCTCAGGACCCTCTCGGGAACCACTGAAGGTAGGGTGGTGCGACGCATGCGTGCAGGGGGCCCGCAGGAAGGGCCTCTGGGGAGAACAGAGCCCCGAGGCTGCATTGGTGTCGGCAGAGAGAACTGTTCCGTGCTGGAAACCAGGCCAGAAACAGGCTCCAGGCGGGCTTCCCTCTCCCCCGTCAAGAGCCCTAGGTTGTTAGATACCTAACGGAGCACGGCGTGGCGGGTCCAGCTCCTCCTCCCCAGCGCCACAGGGCAGCGAGGCTCAGGGGCCAGGTGTCCACACAGCCCCTGCCCCAGCTAACTGGGGTGCAGCACCTCCGGCTGGGGCTTCCTTTGGTGAGAGATGCAGTGAGGGCTGGGTGTGAAGCCAGGACCACGGTGCTTCTGACCCCTCACATAATGCGATTGCCAGAGAGAAGCTGTTCTCTTTAGAAACTCGAGTTCTGTAGCTGGTGAATTAGATAAAAGCAATCCTCTGACCAAAATGAAGAGAAGATGAATATCGTGGAGCCAAGCTTCCTGCGTGACACAGTGCATGTCCTGCTGCATGGGTGTCTGCTTCCTGTTACTGAAACTCGCTGGTCGTAGACGTCCTCGAAGCCTCTCTCTCTCTCTCCTTTGTTTTCTTTAGACTTCTCATCCACTCTTTTATAGCCAAAGTTCAACTTCATAAACATAGGACAAAATTAGTCTAAATTACAGTGAGACCAGAGAGAAAAAATAAGAAATGCTTTTTTTGGTTGTTTTGGTTTTTAGGGGACAGAGTTTTGCTATGGAGCCCAGGCTGTTCTTGAACAAGATCTTTCTGCCTCAGCCTCCTGCATGCTGAGGTTACAGATGTGTAATATGTTTTTTAAAGGCAGAAGCTAAATGTGTTAGGGAAAAACAGTCCTTCCTCAGTATCCATGGATGGTGGGATCCAGGATTCCCATGGAAACAAAAGTCCGCGGGTGCTCTGGCCCTGTGTGAGGTAATGTCGTGTTTCCACAGAAGCCAGGCGCCCCTCCTGTGAGCTTTACATCCGCGCTGGGTGAACTGTGTGACCCAGCACAGTGCAACAGCTACTTGAAGATTGCACTGTGTTCTTTAGGGCATAATGGTGAGCAAAGAAACCCACCTGGCTTCAGTGCAGACCTAATGTTTTCCCAGGAAGTTCTGCTCTGGTATTGGTTGAAGCGGCAGATGCGGAACCCGCAGAGATGGGTTCTAATCTGAGAAGCGTAGTTCTTATTCCCCTCAGGCGTCCCCCCAGCCAGGATGGCGAGTAGTCTCTGTATTTCCCCGCTCACTCCTGAGCCCTCTGTCTCCCCTTGCACCGAGTGCCCTGGTGCCCCTGGCTGGGACCCCAGGATGACATGTCAGTAGGGAGTGGTGGTGGGGGTCTTCTGGAGGAGAACAGGCTGTGTTTGATTGTTCTTGGCTTAAGGACTGCGTGTGCTCAGGCTGAAGTGGGCTAAGTGCTCCCAAGCTGCCCACAGAGAGCACCCCTTACTGTACACATGGGAGCCCCGGGGAGCCGCTCAGGCCCAGGTAAACCTGGCTATCGGGGCTGTGTGCACGGATGACCCCGAAAGGCCAGCGCCTTGTCAGGTCGTTTCCAGAGAAGCAAGGCTGCGTTTCAGGGGTCCCGCTGGTCATGTCGGTCGCAAACACTCTAGCTTCGGCTGAATCTGTGTGTGGGCCAGCTCGGCCTCATACGCCTGGCTATCCGTCAGCCTCGCCAGCACCAGCCGCCTCCAGGAGAAAATATGTAGCCGCTGCCATATTTTACGAGCCGGACACGCTTTGCCACGCTGCCTTCCTGTGTGTCCCGTGTGGGCATGCGTGCCGTGGGCCGGCACACATGGAGCCCGGGTACACGCGCGTGTGTCTCACTTTGTTTTCTGTGCTTCACTGCAGTTCACATAAACAAAAGGGATATCATCTTCCTTTTGGATGGATCAGTCAACGTTGGAAGCACCAACTTCCCTTATGTTCGTGACTTTGTCATGAATCTAGTTAACAGCCTTGATGTCGGAAGTGACAATATCCGTGTCGGTTTAGTGCAATTTAGCGACACTCCCGTGACGGAGTTCTCTCTAGACACGTACCAGACCAAGGCCGAGCTGCTCGCTCATCTGCGGGGTTTGCAGCTGCAGGGCGGGGCCGGCCTGAACACAGGCGCGGCCCTTGGCTACGTCCACGCCAACCACTTCACCGAGGCTGGCGGCAGCAGGATCCGCGAACGTGTGCCACAGCTGCTGCTCCTGCTCGTGGCCGGGCAGTCTCAGGACTCCTATTTGCAAGCTGCCAACCAGCTGGCACGCTCGGGCATCCTGACCTTTTGCGTGGGGGCCAGCCGGGCAAATAAGGCAGAGCTCGAGCAGATTGCCTTTAACCCGGGCCTGGTGTACCTCATGGACGATTTCAGCTCCCTGCCAGCCCTGCCGCAGCAGCTGCTTCAGCCCCTCACCACGTACGTTAGCGGAGGGGTGGAGGAAGTGCCGCTCGCCCAGCCAGGTAAAGCCCCCGCCGGCGTGGCCCCTTCGCCATCCAGGTCCGTAGAGCCTTTGGGGCCCCTGGGGGCCAGGTTGAACACAGGAGCCGTGGGGACCACGTGGAGGATGATTCGTGGGTCATTTCGGTCGAGCTGATTTGAACAGGGATTTGAGACCCTGCAGTAGCAGCAGGAGCGTCGGAGGGTGTTTGTTAGTGAAAGCATAAGACACGCATGCGGCTCAGACTTGCTGGCCCGTGTGGTCCCGTCCTGTTTCAGAAGCTGCCCAGGCCCCACCAATGCTTGCAAAGATTCTGGAGTTAAAATCCAGATGTGGGGGGGGAGAGAGAGAGAGAGAGAGAGGCTGTCCATACACGACTATGCCTTGGCCTCATTAAAAAACTGAAATGACTTTCATTATACAAAATTTTTGTGTTCAGACTTGGCTATAGCTAAAAACCTCCTGTGCCTTTTTATGCAGCGGTGAGATGGTTTCCACAGGAAGCCTGAAGATCCTTGCTAGAATCCTCATGCCAGTGAGATAGGGATGGATTGGGCCCACCAGCTTGCTGGCGTCACAGAGCGGTGACAAGGTGGCCCTGGAAAGCTATCCAAAACGGGCTAAGGGCTGTTCAAACTGGCCAGTTCAGCTGCTTCTGTGATGGCGCGTGCCCTGTTTTGGGCTGCCCTCCATCTCTGAGATCCAGCTGCAGTGATCAGAGGGCGCTGGTAGGGTCTCGACCCATGTGCCTGTGGTTAGCACTGTTCTGGGTTTTAATTCACAGTCTCGCAGATGCTAAAAAGACAATTTGGTTAGAGCAGGCGGGCAGTGAGCCAGTTTCCCCTGGGTGGTTAGCCGCGTTAGCCTCTGTTGCCGGAGTCTGAGGTCAGGTTTTTTGCAAAAAGACAATAAAGACCTCAGTGCTGCTAGTTTTATTTATAGCAACATGAAAATGCACTTGTTGAGCCAAGCCGGCAGGACTTCCAGGCTGGCTTCGAAGAGGACCAAGGCACTGGGCACAGACAGGCGCCGCTCTGAGCTGGCCGTGCCATGGCCAGTGGCGATGCTCTCTGTCCTCCCCGGTACCGTGGCTCCTGGACTCCTCCTGGTCCGAAGTGGGAGGTGTGGCTCTGACCCGTTTGGTGTCCGTCGGGATCTCTCCGCCACTCACTGCGTCCTCCTCTCTATTCTCTGCAGAGAGCAAGAGAGACATCCTGTTCCTCTTTGATGGCTCTGTCAACCTCGCGGGCCAGTTCCCCGCCGTCCGAGACTTTCTCTACAAGATCATCGACGAGCTGGACGTGAAGCCCGACGGGATCCGGGTGGCCGTGGCCCAGTACAGCGATGACGTCCGACTGGAGTCCCGCTTCAACGAGCACATGGCCAAGCCGGAGATCCTGAACCTGGTAAAGCGGATGAAGATCAAGACGGGGAAGGCGCTGAACCTGGGCTACGCCCTGGACTTCGCGCAGAGGTACATCTTCGTGAGGACCATGGGCAGCCGCATCGAGGACGGGGTGATGCAGGTGCTGGTGCTGCTGGTGGCGGGCAAGTCCTCGGATTCTGTGGATGTGCCCGCGAGGAACCTGAAGCAGAGCGGCGTGATCCCTTTCGTCCTCCAAGCCAAGAACGCGGACCCTGCCGAGCTGGAGCGGATCGTGCTGTCTCCTGTGTTCATCCTGGCTGCGGAGTCGCTGCCCAAGATCGGAGAGCTGCAGCCCCAGATTGTGAACCTCTTAAAGTCGGCGTATGATGGAGGCCAGCCACCAGGTACGGCGCCGGCGGGCTCACCCAGGCAGAGCCGGGCTCGGCCTCCTCGCCCTGGGGTCCCCTCCTGGTGGGAGGACGGGGTGCGAGTGGGGAAAATGGAAACTTACAGGTGGTTTCCGAAGGAACAGAACATGAGTTTTCTTCCCTCACTGTGATTTTCTAGCTGGTCTCTAGGGCAAAACAGGAGAATCTGGAGGATTATTTTTAAGAGCAGTAGGGTATGTCATAGTAAGATATAAAGATTCTAGTTGAAAGTCCTTAGTTGAAACCTTCCTCCTGGATGGTTTTATGTGTCTACGTGCATAATGCAAAGCCATGTTGTATGGTCCCCTTGCAGCTAAAGCTGTCCTCGCTGCGTTCCTGCAGTGCTTTTTTCCCCGTGGGTGTCCCTGCTTCACCCTTCCCTAACCATGTTCCCCGACAGCCAGAGGCCTTGGAGCCAGGTGTGTTCCCACCACAAATGCTGCCTTGAAATTTCCAACTGCTGGTTTACACTACTATGAGATTCCGTTTCACTACTTTTCCTTTGGTGATGAAAATGCAGTGAAAAGAATAATTTCGCACCCGGTTCTGTTGGTTAAAAACTGAGATTCTGGGCTGTCCTCATTGCTGACTGTGCCATGCAGGGGGCGGGCACTCTGGCCTCTAAGCCCCACACCTGGCTGGCAGCTGGCCACCTCACCCCTCCCTGCTGCCCAGTGGCCTGGCTCTCCTGCCCGACCCTGACGTTTCTCTCGGGCTCACCTTTGGGGGGGTATCAATTCCGCCCTGTGGTGGAAAAGCTCTCAGATGAGGTTGTCTGAATGGGAGTGTTTGTTTTGCGTTGCTGTCTTAAACCACACGTTTCACGGCTCCCATGGAAATAAATGTATTCCCTGGGAAATCTGGAGGTCAGGAATGGCAAACCAGGCCGGGCCCGTGTCCCTTCTGGAAGACCTAGGAGATTGTCTGTGTCCTCCTGGCCTCTGGCTTCTAGAGGCGGCCCGTGTTCCTTGGCCGGTGGCCTCGTCCCAAGCCTGGAAGCTGCCGGTGTGGCTTCTCCCCGCTCTGTGCCTGCTGTGACATTTCTTACTCTGACCTCTTGCCTTGCTCCTGTGAGGATGCTTGAGATTGATGGGACAATTCGGGGTTCCTGGGTAATCAGTCCATGATGCCTCCACCCCTCAACCCCCCTGGGATGTCTTTTTCCTAATTTCTGGGCTTTGGACCTGGACCTCCCTGGGGGCCGCTGTGCAGCCCGTCCTGTGAGTGGGAGGCTGAGTCGTCCCGGGTCTCTGTCCCAGCTGCAGGTGAGAAGGACGTGGTGTTCCTGATCGACGGCTCCGAGGGGGTCCGGAGCGGCTTCGGGCTGCTGAAGGACTTCGTGGAGAGGCTGGTGCAGAGCCTGGACGTGGGCCCCGACCGCGTCCGAGTCGCCGTGGTGCAGTACAGCGACCGCACGCGGCCCGAGTTCTACCTGAACTCCTTCATGGACCAGCAGGGCGTCATCGGCGCCATCCGGAGGCTGAGCCTGCTGGGTGGGCCGACGCCCAACACCGGGGCGGCCCTGGACTTTGTCCTGAAGAACATCCTGACCAGGTCCGCGGGCAGCAGGATGGAGGATGGCGTCCCCCAGCTCCTGATCGTGCTCACGGCCGAGAGGTCCGGGGACGACGTGAGGGGCCCCTCGGCAGTGCTGAAGAGGGGCGGGGCGGTGCCCATCGGCATTGGCATCGGCAACGCCGACATCTCGGAGATGCAGACCATCTCCTTCATCCCAGACTTCGCGGTGGCCATCCCCACCTTCCGGGAGCTGGGGACTGTGCAGCAGGTCGTCTCCGAGAGGGTGATCCAGCTTAGCCGCGACGAGCTCAGCAGGCTGCAGCCCGTTTTTCCAGCCCCAGTGAGCCCAGGTAAGAGTGGCAGCCCTGAAAGCTGTGGAGGAGGGCAGCTAAGCGATGCCCATCCTCAGCAAGTGCCTGCCTGAGGCTGGCTCTCCCTGGACGCCTAGGCAGGGGCAGAGACGGTGCCGAGGGAGACCAAGGAGACTTGTTCACTTGTGGCCTCATGGCTTGGAGAGGGGGAGGGGTGGTGGGGCGGGGCAGGAAGGAGGGGTCTCCAGAAGCGAGGGAGAGGCAGAGGCCAGTGTCTGTCCTGTGGTGGTCGGGGGGGCGGTGCCTGGCTGGGGTGATTGTGTGTGTGCATGTGTGCATGCGTGTGTGTGTGTGTGTGTGCGCGCTTCTTGTTGGGGCAGAGCAGCAGACCCTGCTGACCCCCACACGATGTCTCAAGTGTAAGTGATCCAACACATTCGGGACCCAGTGGGACACAGTGAAAGAACTTTCTTTCTTTCTTTCTTTCTTTCTTTCAAATCCCTCTCACTGACGTGCTGTGTATACCTCTGACACCATAGGAGATGCAGTGTTTCTAAACCTATTTGATGGCACAAGTCTTTATTGCCATGCACTTTGAGGCCCCAAATTTGTGGGGGACCCCTCCAAATCTGCCTCCATGGGGCTGGGGATTTAGCTCAGTGGAGTAAGCACCTGTCTTGCAAACATGAGGTCATGAGTTCAATGCCCGGTACCAAGGAAAAAAAATCTGCCTCCATGCTTGTAGTTTTTTACTCTTTTAGTGCAGGGGATTGAACTCAGGGCCCTAGCACCAAGCTACATCTCCAGGCTTTTATTTTTATTTTTATTTTGAGACAGGGTCTTGCTGCACCGCTAAATTACCCAGGCGGGGCTTGCGCTACGCCCCCTCCCCCCAATACTGGTGTGACAGGCATGCACTGCCACGCCCAGCTCCGTGTAGCTTGTTCACCTCCAACACACGAGTGTGTTTCTGCAGCAGCCTGGGTCCTGGGCTGCTCACTCTGCCGCTTCCTGCGCACCCCTCCTTCCCAGCCCCACTCCTCACACCTCTCCTCTCTCCGCTTGCTTGCGGCGGGCGGCCTTGAGTCCCCATACAAGGAAATCAAACAGAGCTTCCTTCCGGAAGCTCCCACCCACCTGGAGCACGCTCTGTGGTCTTGTCTCCCATCACTCCCCGCTGTGGCTCCGGAGTGGTCCAAGTGCTTGCTTTCCTTCTGTCTGAGCAGCTCTCTCGGTCCCCTTGGCAGCAGCTGCTGGCCCCTCTTTGCATCCTGGCTGTGCTCTGTGCAGCTCCTCTCCTCCTGGCTTTGCTGGACCCACCCTAGCCTGTCATCCCCACCTGCTAGAATAGCACTGGTCTGGGTCCCAGTGACAAAGTGGCCCAGCGCAGGTGCCCGCCTCCTTCTCAGTGAGCAGCCCCCGCTGCAGCCGGGGAGCCCCTCTCACTGTCTTCGCCCTCCGGACCCAGTGCTGCCGGCGTCTGCATCTTAGGGGACCCTTCTTCCCTCGCCTTCGCTGGCTGCCCGCTCCTCTCTGACAAGTGGTGCTGAAACGCACGAGCCTTGCTCCTTGGACCGGTATTGGTAGTTGCTCAGGTCGCTTGTGAGATAGGCAGTGTCTCCTCGGCGGGCCGAGAGGTGGCTCATTAATGCTAAGAATTTGATGTACCTAAAGGTGATGCCCATGGTCACGTTCGGTTCCCTGCAGGTGGTGACAAGAGGGACGTGGTCTTCCTCATCGATGGGTCTCAGGCCGCCGCCCCAGAGTTCCAGTACATCCGCGGCTTCATCGAGAGGCTGGTGGACTACCTGGACGTGGGCTTCGAGACCACGCGGGTGGCGGTCATCCAGTTCAGCGAGGACCCCAAGGTGGAGTTTCTGCTCAACGCGCACTCCAGCAAGGACGAGGTGCAGAACGCCGTGCGGCGGCTGCGGCCCAAGGGCGGCACCCAGGTCAACGTGGGGAGTGCCCTGGAGTACGTGTCCAGGAACATCTTCAAGAGGCCGCTGGGCAGCCGCATCGAGGAAGGCGTCCCGCAGTTCCTGGTGCTCGTCTCGTCGGGGAAGTCCAACGACGAGGTGGACGACTCGGCAGTGGAGCTGAAGCAGTTTGGCGTGGCCCCCTTCACCGTGGGCAGGAACGCCGACCGGGAGGAGCTGGTTAAGATCTCGCTGAGCCCCGAGTATGTGTTCTCGGTCAGCACCTTCCGGGAGCTGCCCAGCCTGGAGCAGAGGCTGCTGACGCCCATCACCACCCTCACGGCCCAGCAGGTCAGGCAGATCCTGGCCAGCACCACCTACCCTCCGCCAGGTACGGTCCTGGGCGATGGGGTGTGGTGGGGTTCCGGCTATTTCACCGCGGCCTGGGATAAGTCAACCCTCTGTAACGGCGGTGCCCCGCAGCTTTGTTCAGCCAGGGCCTGGCAGAGACGCCAGGACACACCTGTGTGGGCCCAGGTGTGCTGTGGCTCCATACAGCAGGGTGCTGGGGATGGGGATCCGAGGAAGGGGTGTGGACTGTCAACACTGGGTTGGAGCTGTGTCTGGTAACCTGAGGTGCTCCGACCTGGACTGGGAGTGGCTGAGAAGTGGAGTCTGCTCCGTGATTGGCCGTCTTGGTCTTAGCTAGGAGGATGAGAAGAGCAGCGGTGTTTGGGTCCCCCCTCATCACGGGGCAGGGGTGTGGGGCCTCTCCGAGGTCTGGGCGAGGCTTTCTCTGGTCCGTGTTCAGTGGGACTTCAGAGCAGGCTTTCTGTGCCTGGTCCCTTCATGGTGGTTGCACATGGTGGTTACCCCGGGCTGGGACTGAGTGCCGTGGGGTGGTTACACTCAGCAGGGGACCCCAGGCTGTGCGGACCCCCGCTGCGAGGCTGGTTTTCCGTCTCAGTAAATGGCTTCATTATGCAAGAAACCCAGCGATCTACCTATGAATAACCAGCCAGTGATAAGGCAAAGGCCAGGTTCACAGACAACATATTAGTTAATCCAGTGGTAACTGAGAGACTTGTAGAGTTCTAACTGGCAGGAGAACATGGCTCATCTTCCCCAAGATGTGATTAACTCTACGGACTGAGTATTCCTTATCCAAAATGCTTGAAACCAGAAGCATTTTGGACTTTTTTGGATTTGGGAATATTTGTGTGTACATATTGAGATACTTTAGGTTGGGACCTAACTCTAAAAATGTGAAATTCCTTTTTTTTCTTATATACCTATCCACATAGCCTGAAGGTCATTTTATACAATTAAAAAAAAAATAACTTCATGAAACAGAGTTGTGTGATGTAGAATTCCCCCTGGAGTGGTTTTCTGTCCACCCTGAAAAAGTTTTGTGTTGGAGCATTTCAAGGTTTGGCTTTGGGATTAGGGAATGCTCGGTCTACTAGTGAAGCCCAGCTTGAGTCGCTGAACGGTGGGTGTGGGCAGGGTCTGTCCCTGTCTCTGTCTCTGTCTTTGTGTCGCTGTGTCTCTGTCTCTGTCAGTCTCTCCCTCTCGCTTTCTCTCTCTCTGGCAGATGTTGGCCCTGGTAGTCTGTAATCCACAACTACTTTCTAAATGCTGCTTACGTTTTCTAAAATTGGTATTAACCCAGACCACAAGGCCAAAATTAAAATGGAGTCAACTCAGAGACTCCGTTTAAGTTTTGGAAAACTTAAAATATTTTAAGAAATGGAAATTACTTTGACAGAAAAAGACCCATTTTTTTAATGATTCATTTCCCCGAGCCCAGGACACGGGCAGTGCGCCCGCCCCGGCGTGCAGTCCTACCGTCGGTGAATGCGGGGCTGGGGGTGATGCGGAGCCCAGGACCCAGCGGGAATTGCCGGGCGCCGGCCGCCTCCACACTGCTCTTCCTTCCCCTTGCAGAGAGCGATGCTGCCGACATCGTCTTCCTCATCGACAGCTCCGACGGTGTTAGGAGCGACGGGCTTGCGCACATCCGAGACTTCGTGAGCAGGATCGTTCAAAGACTCAGCATCGGCCCCAGCAAAGTGAGGATCGGCCTCGTGCAGTTCAGCAACGAGGTTTTCCCCGAGTTCTTGCTGAAGACCCACAGGTCCCAGGCTGCCGTGCTGGGCGCCGTCCGGCGTCTGAGGTTCCAGGGGGGAGCTCCGCTGAACGTGGGCAAAGCTCTGGAGTACGTGGCAAAAAACCTCTTTGTCAAGTCCGCCGGGAGCCGGATAGAAGACGGGGTGCCTCAACACCTGGTCCTGCTCCTGGGTGGAAAATCCCAGGACGACGTTTCCGGTTTTGCCCGGATCCTAACTTCCTCCGGGATCTCAAGTTTAGGAATCGGGAGCCGGAATGTGGACCGCACAGAGCTGCAGACCATCACCAGCGACCCCAAGCTGGTCTTCACGGTGCGAGAGTTCAGAGAGCTCCCCAACATAGAGGAGAGAGTCATAGGCTCCTTCGGATCCTCTGGGATTACCCCAGCGCCCCCGGTATTCACGCCTCCAGTCTCGAGGCCAGGTATGAGCTGCGTGGCCCCCGGTCGCGGAGTGGGCGCTCAAAGCTTCACACTGAGCGTAACCAGCACGCTGCGTAATAGCTTGCTCGGAGCTGTGTGTCAGATACTGTTAGAAACGGAACACTGGGAGATAGCGCAGTTCAAATCAGAAGGAAACGGGTTCCCCCAAGCCCAGGCTGTGCATCTTCTCTGCTCTCAAGGTTAACTGTGGCCCAGCTGGAGGTGCTATACAGGTGCTCTGGCTGTTGGAATAGGTGGCATCTTTGAGGTCTGTGACCTGTGCCTCCCGGGACATGGCTTCACCCTGGCTGTCACCTGTGGAGCTGCCCGGAGCAAGTCAGATGCTGCCATCACCCACACCTTTCCTCATCCCTCCACTGGGCCACTGGGCGGTGGCTGGTCAGACACCCAGAGTCCAGGAATAGGTTTGCCCAGCCCCCAACTCTGGTTCTCTTGCTGCTGCCCCTCTGGGCTGGCTGGGGCACATCCCGCATCTCTCCCCTGGTCCCTCCGTTTCATTTCTATCTCCCTTGGTGCACGTTGGTGGTTTAGAACCCGGAAGTCACTCCCACCTGGTGCTCATTTTCAGCGGCGTCCCAGGAAGCTGTCGGACACCTCCCTGTTTCCGGCCTGTCTCTCCTGCCCCTTCCTTGCCCAGTTCTTAACCCATCTCTCCTGCTCCTGCCAGATGCTGCCTTTCACTTTTGATCAGAAAGAATGGATTTCCTAGAAATCCGAGATCACATGCCATCGAATCCAGATCCTTACTGATTTCCTGGCACGGCGTCATTGTGCATGGGACCACCAGGGCTCCGTCGCACTAAGTTCCCACCTGTCTTTTCCTTTTGATTGATAACTTATCCTTTAGCTTCTTGTTTTCAGCACAGTGTGGTTTGGGGCTGGCGCTGGAGAGGCGTGGGGTGGGACAGAGGTTTCCCTATGAGTGAATTCTCAGGACTGTTGTCCTATGTTAACTTACATGGTGTGTGTTTGTGCTCTGGGCGTGGAGGCCCAGCTCTCCTCACCTTCACTGTGGTCCCTTGTAGAGAAGAAGAAAGCAGACATCGTATTCCTGCTGGATGGTTCCATCAATTTCAGGAGGGACAATTTCCAGGAAGTGCTCCGGTTCGTGTCTGAAATCGTGGACACGGTTTATGAAGAAGGTGACTCCATCCAGGTGGGGCTGGTCCAGTACAACTCTGACCCCACTGACGAATTCTTCCTAAAGGACTTTTCCTCCAAGCGGCAGATCATCGACGCCATCAACAAGGTGGTCTACAAGGGCGGGCGGCACGCCAACACCAGAGTGGGCCTGCAGCACCTGCAGCTCAGCCACTTCGTCCCCGAGGCGGGCAGCCGGCTGGACCAGAGGGTCCCCCAGATCGCCTTCGTGATCACGGGAGGGAAGTCGGTGGAGGATGCCCAGGACGTGAGCCTGGCGCTCACCCAGAGGGGCGTCAAAGTGTTCGCGGTGGGCGTGCGGAACATCGACTCCGAGGAGGTCGGCAAGATTGCGTCCAACAGCGCCACGGCCTTCCGCGTGGGGAATGTCCAGGAGCTGTCGGAGCTGAGCGAGCAAGTTCTGGAAACTCTGCACGACGCGATGCACGAGACCTTGTGTCCTGGAGTGGCCGATGTGTCCAAAGGTACCCCCTCTGCCCGCCCAGTGCTTTGCCAGAGACAGTTTTGGGGTCCAGCTTCCTGACTCCCCAGTGCTAGCCTGCAGGTTTCTTAAGCATTTGGTTGCCATGAGAATTTCCTTATACTCACATGGGCTGGGCCCTGGGGGTCACTGGCCACTGCTTGTCCAGGCAAAGAGCCAAAGTCCTTTTTTGCTCTTACAAAAGTTATTCTCCAAATAACTTAGATTTATTAATCCTCATTTTTGGTTGTAGTTTTATTGGGTCAATTTTTTTTGATACTAAAACATTTGCTTTCTAAAATGCTTTTAATTGAAAGCACACGCTTTAGGTGTTCTGAAATGCCAACTGAATATTATTGCACCAAAATTGATGAACACCTCCAAAACAGCAAACCTGTGAGGTGTGGTCAAAATATCTGATGTTTACATTAAAAAAAATTATGAAAGACACTTTGCTTTGCATCACCGCCAGCATCCTCCCACGTGATCCAAACACTTATGGCGCTGTTCTTGCCACCGTGGGAAGCAGTTCTGGAGTTCTCTTTCATGTCTTTATGAGAGGTGATAAAAAGCTAATGCTCCTGCCGAGGGCCATCACAGGAAGGCAGTTTGTAAAGACAGGACGCTGTGTCCTCACCCTCCTGTGACCTCACGCTCTTCCCCGAAGTCAAGGTGACCATGAAATATCAGCGTTTTTAATTGATTCAAGATGGGCAGGCAGCCTCAAGAGCAAAGCCAAAGATGCTTTGGAAGGAAGACTTTAGAGCTGCTCCAGAAGTGGCAAGCATGATGGGATCAATGTGTTTGAAGTGAAGGGGAGTATACTATTTTTGGGGGGGGGATTATGGCAATGTATCATTTACTATAATTTTTTAAAACATTAACATTCACTGTGCTTTTTGATCACACCTTGTGTGTTGAAATAGGCCACAAGTTTGCTCCTCAGCAATGACTGGTGTTTTTCCCTGTGAGAAAGGAAGGCCTTGCCACCACTCAGAGGGTCCCCGGGGAGTGTCTCATCTGGGTCCCGAGCACAGGGTTCTGGTCCCTACCCCCCCACACCTGGCGCCTCGTGCCTAGAATTCTCTGCAGCCTCACCTTAGTGCTCCCGGCCTGCGATTCTCCTTTCCAGCCTGTAACCTGGATGTGATCCTGGGGTTTGATGGGTCCAGAGATCAGAATGTATTTGTGGCACAGAGGGGCTTCGAGTCCAAGGTGGACGCCATCCTGAGCAGAATCAGCCAGCTGCAGGCGGTCAGCTGCAGTGGCAGCCAGATGCCCACCGTGCGAGTGTCGGTGGTGGGCAATGGGCCCTCCGGGCCGGTGGAGGCCTTTGACTTCGACGAGTACCGGCCAGAGCAGTTTGAAAAGTTTCTCAGCATGCGCAGCCAGCACCCCTACGTGCTCACGGCCGACACGCTGAAGATCTACCAGAATAAGTTCCGGCAGTCCGCGCCCGACAGCGTGAAGGTGAGCGGTCCCTCTGCGAGGTCCTGAGTTTCGTCAGGTGGCAGGTTGTTGGGAGCCCTGCCCGAGTCCTTCCTGCGGACACTCAGGCAGGCGGGACCAGGCTGCCAGTGTCCATGTGGGGTACTCACTTCCTCGCTGCTTGCGATTTCACAGACTAACTTCTGGCTAGCTTCCCTTGAGCCCCGAGACACGCCCCGGCCACCCGTGGAGAAGCTAAGTGAGCCTTTCAGGGTGAACTCCAGGTCCGCGATAGGTCTGCCCACTAGCGAGGTCTTAACCTGATTGTGTTCCCCTCTCTCACCCTCTCTGTGCACACATGGGCACACACACACACACACACACGCACTGTGTGCACACACACTGTGTCAGCTCGCTGGGACCGTCACACACGACTGTGTGCCAGTTGGGGACTGAGATCCTGGTCTCCTCTCGGTGCTGAGGCTGGAGATCTGACATCACCGGGTCGGCAGATCTGGTTTCCTCTGAGCCTGTCTTCTCGGCTTGCAAATAGCTGTCCTTCCTCGAGTGAGCATCCCTGTGTGTGTGTGTGTGTGTGTGTGTGTGTGTGTGTCCCAGTGGCCTCTACTTATAAAGATAACTGTCAGACTGGGTTAGGAGTCACCCAGGGACCTCATCTACCTCAGTCACCCCTTTAAAAGCCCTCTGTCCAAGTGCAGGCCCATTGTGAGGTTAGGACTTGATTTATAGGGCGTCCAGAGCCATACACCACATTGCACACATATTTATGAGAAATCACGACTCATAAAAATGAGAGTGAGATAAACTGTTTTCCTTCTCATTGTTGCTTATTCAAAAATAAACCCCAAACACACCCGTTCATTGTCTGCCTCACTTAGTACACAGTCGCCTTGACCGTGGTCTTCGGTTTCTCAGCCATAGAATGAGGAATTTGAGCTCCAAACCCTCTGGGTCCCCTTTCCTCGTGTGTGCTCTTCCCTTTGGTCTGGGCCAGAACTTCGCTGCTGTTTGGTTTGCAGGTTGTCATTCATTTCACTGACGGCGCAGACGGAGACCTGGCGGATCTGCACAGAGCTTCGGAGGCGCTCCGAGAGGAAGGTAGGTGCCCGGGTGCCCGGGCACAGTGGGCTGCCCTGGGTGAGGCGGGGCTTGCCGCTCTGCAGAGGCCACTGTGTGGGAGTCCTGGGTGGGGACAGCTTCTGCTGGAGGACGCTATCCTCAGCTCTTGGGCTGTTATCCCTGCTTAGGGTTCTGGGATGCTGGTGAGGTTTCCTTATGAATGCAGACAGCAAGCCCTGGTGCAGGCGTGTGGGTTCAAAGACCCAACCAGATGGTGGGACTTAAAGAATGCATGATACTTGTCTTAGTCACTTTTCTCACTTTGGAGACAAAATACCTGACATCTGCAGCTAAAACGAGGACAGGTTTGTTTGGGCTCACAGTTTGTAGAGGTTCAGTCCACTGTTGGCTGGCTCCAAGGCAGGGGGGGCCTGGCGGAAGAGAGCTGAGGAGAGCGCCTTGTGTCACGGTGTTCAGAAAGCTGAGCTAAAAGCAGTGGGAGAGAGAGATAAACCCCGCCTCCCACCAGCCTCACATTTAGCTACAGTGGACCGAACCTCCTGTGGGTATCGCAGCCCCATGATCCAGTCACCTCCCCCAAACCACACTAATGTGTGCACCAGGTTTTGGGGGCCAGCTAGATATAAACCATAATAAGGTTCTTGCAAAAGAATCTAAACACTGGTTCACTCAGCTCCATCCTAGGAACTAGAAAGTAATTTATTAGCTAAAGCGACTACTGTCACCGCTCAAAATGCTACAACATCTAAACTGAGATGCATGTCAATAATATAACTAACTGACTGACAGATGTCAGGTAACGTGAGATGCCATTAGGAGACGCGCACGTGCCTTGGGACTTGCATGCACGGGCTATCGGAGTGGGTGCCCACAGCAGAACCTTAAGAGGAATTCGTAGATCACAAGAATTTGTCACAAGATCATCCAATTTCTTTGATAATTTTCTCAAGCTTTGGAGATGTGGTTGTGCTTCCCTGATTTTGGAGGAGTTAGGTTTTCAGTTCTCCCCACAGAGGACCCGGCGACGTAGGGCCAGAGTTTGAGAATTTAGTTTGAATATATTCCGTGGATGCGACTTCCTGGGTTTATAGCAACACGTTTAGAGGCCACATTGAAAATAATCGCCCAGAGGAGCGCAAGGGTTCAGTATTTCTACTCTTCAAGGCAGCTCGCAGTAGTTTGATTATACATGTTTAAGTTAAAGCCAAATTTTTACTGCATTTTCCTTTTTAAAAGAGTCAGGGAAAAGGATGTCACGGCTCTGGAGCACGCAGGCGAGCCACATGCACTGTCTTTCCCTGCAGGTGTCCACGCCCTGATCCTGGTGGGCCTGGAGCGCGTGGCTGACCTGGAGCGGCTGGCGCATCTGGAGTTCGGGCGGGGCTTCCTGTATGACAGGGCCCTGCGGCTCAACCTGCTGGACCTGGATTACGAGCTGGCAGAGCAGCTGGTGTGTGTCGCTTTACAGAAACCCAATCAGTGAGGGTGGCACGTGGCGTCTGCAGACAATGAAGTCAGTGCCGGCGTGGCCGGCGGGGGAGGGTGTCTGGGCTTCAGTTTAATGCACTGAATTCTCTTGGGGTCTGCCTTCCTGGCCCCACAGGTGGGAGTCCCAGAAGTGGAGCTTGGTTTGTAGGCACGAGGGTGTCGTAGCCTTAGAATTTCCTCTGCTCTCATGAGCAGCAGCCCCTTCCAGTGTCTTTCTGTTCCTAAGATTGCTGGGGATCTTGTGATGGGGCATCCTCAGACAGGAAACTGTCCGCGGTGGCTGAAGGTTTACCCCGTGTTTACCAGAATGTGCAAGAGAAGAAAGACCAAGGCCACTTCCGGTGGCCTCCTTCCCTCCTTCCCTTCCTTTGGCAAACTCGGGAGCCCTGCAGGGCTTCCCCAGCTCAGCCTGTTGGGGGCAGGAGTTCTGCCTGCGCTGGGGATCGGGGTTGGGGGTGAGGGCTGGGGTGAACGTGGAGGCTGTTGGGTGGTGACAATGCAGAGTGTGGCTACATCAGAATTACGATTTTCTTATTGGATCAAAAGAGGCTGAGTCAGTTGGCCAGTCTGGGACTCAGGAGAAATTATGAGCTCTAAGAAGCTTGTTGCAAGAAAACCCGAGTGGCACCAGCAGACAAGCGCACTGGGGGTGTGTGCTTTGCCTTGTGAGGTGGGCGGGGAGTGTGCCGGTGTCAGAGGCATTGCTGCCCCTGAGTGGTGTGCTGACGGCTCAGCGGCTGGCCACCTTCTGGGTGCCTGCACTTCTGGGGCCGCTCCAGGGCCTCCTCCCGGCTGGGGCTGCTTCCGTGCCTCAGAGCCCAGCTCCCCCTGGCTGGCGTGAAGCTGTTTCAGAAAGATCTCAGGTCCCAGCCGGCTGCGATTTGTCTGTCAGTCCTCACAATGAGAGTTGAGACACACGGAAGTTACATTTACCGTTTGAAACCTGACCGCCTGTGTCAGCAATGTCTCTGCAGCAGGCCCAGCCTGGGGCCGAGGTGAATGCGGTTAGGGTACTTCGGTTCCTCTTTCCTTTCCCATTGTCGCCTCCTGCCCCGGCCCGACTGCCGAGAGCTTGACCCTTGGCCTGGACCAGCTTGGGAGATGCCATCCTCGTGACTCCCCCTCAGCCTGGGGAGCCCGAATGCGGAAGGTGGTGACTTCCAGTGCACATGGCTTGTTCTTGGTGGGCTTTCTTGGGCTTTGAACGTGTCCTCTTTTCCATCCCGGCAGGACAATATTGCTGAAAAAGCTTGCTGTGGGGTTCCGTGCAAGTGCTCCGGAGAAAGAGGAGACCGAGGGCCCATTGGTAGCATTGGGCCAAAGGTATGGTGCTTGTACCCTCTTCCGCCAGCTGAGGTTAGGGGTAAGGGTGACTGCTTTGACCGGGTCATTTCTCCAACCTGGAGCAGGGAGGTGGGACAGGAGAACCATTCCCACGTGGAGAACAGGGGGTCCAGGTGGCCCGTAGGCTGCATTGCCCAGAGCATGTCCTCCCCCTGAGACCAGACTGTCCCCTGGATGTAGAGCATCCCCTGGACGTGGCACAGGAAGACCCACGCGTCTGTCACATTCTCCTCTCTGTGGGATGACGACGTGTTCCTTAGCACGTGGGCTCTTCTTTTGGGAAAATCCTGTTGAGCCTCACAGGGGTCAGCGGGGCCTCAGTGTTTGTTACTGGGTGGGAGCAGCAGGCTTCTCAGCCAAGCTTGAGCCCGAAGCCCCTGTCACAAGAGCAGTGACATGGGGAAGTGTGTGGGACACTGGAACAGGGGCACACCAGGCTGTGATCTGTCCGCTCGGCTTTTCCCAAGGGAGGGGGCAGCAGAGGTGCTCAGCGCAGAGCAGAGGGCACTGCGGGGTCTCACACGGGCTCCTGTGTGCTGTGTTTCAGGGCATCTCAGGGGAAGATGGCTACCGAGGTTACCCTGGTGACGAGGGCGGACCGGTAAGTACATCGGTGCTGCCTGTTCCAGAAGTCCCTGCTCTGCCCAGTGCACAGTGGATGGTGGTGGCCCTGGTCCACAGCTTTCCTTCTGGGAGAAAAGTGGACTTCAACTCCCTTAGCAACTTTCCCTAGGTGGCGACGCTTTGGGACATAGGACAGCCTGGGGTGCTGGTGTGGGTCTGAGGGGTGTGCTCCTTGGTCCTGTGTGGTGGGGGGCAGTTAAATGTGTTTTCAGTTCAGCTCTTTGGGCTGTGGGTCACCTGCTCTGGGGACAGCTGCCTGAGGGGTGTGGCCTGGTCTGTGTCACCTGTCACATCCGAGGGGCCCAAGGGAGGACAGGAAGGGCCCAGCAGCAGGGCTTTTGGGAGCAGGGCTGGGGCAGTTGTGGGTCTGAGAGGCTTAGAGACCCTAGCACAGGGTCCTGCCTTGAAGGGGATGATGGTGTCCTGGGGGAACCCTAAGGTCTCTGTGCCTGGCCAGGATGTGGGTTTCAGGGCTGGGCCTGGCCCCCTGGGCAGCTGGGAGTCAAGGTCACACAGAGCCGTGGTCAGGCTGACGCCCCCTCAGTGGGGTCCAGCAGCCCCACATTGGGCACCCAAGGATCGCCAGATCTGCTGGAGTCTGCTGTGCCCAGGGAGCCCTGGTCCTCGGCAGGCCCAGGTCTGGGGTCCTGGGGCTCCCAGCTCAGGCCCCGAGAACTGCAGCTGCCAATGCCTGTTTCCCCACAGGGTGAGCGAGGTCCGCCTGGTGTGAACGGCACTCAGGGCTTCCAGGGCTGCCCGGGCCAGAGAGGAGTGAAGGTACGGTCGGGCAGGTGGGGTGGACCCCGAGGAGGGTGCTGCAGGGAGGGTAGTGCAGCTGGACCGGGGACTCCTCAGGAAGGTGTGGCAGCAAGGAGATGGTCCCAGGCCACGGGGCGCTGGCCAGGTGCCCTTGGGCCTGGCTCTGGGAGGAGGAGTGGGGGGGCGGCAGTGTCAGTGTGGATTCCTGGGCGAATGGACTTTCTGCTTCACTCGTTGAGTTAGAGTAGGTGCTGAAGGGAAGGGCTGTCACCCAACAAAGTGGGAAGGCTGGCCTAAAGCCTGAGCCCCTTTGCTTGGCCGCTGGGGTCACTCCTGCTACCCAGCGAGTGGGACATTTACCAGGTATTCAGTTCCAGGCAGATCAACTTCTGACGTCCCATGTTGGTCATGGTGACTTCGGGAGGTAAAGAAGCGAGTCTCGGACTGTGCAACTGAGGCATGTGGTGTTCAGATGGGGCAGCCCTTGGCCTCTTCTGCCCCGAGGGACTAGCCATGCAGGAGGGACTAATGTCTTCCCTGTCCTCTTTCTTCCAGGGCTCTCGAGGTTTCCCGGGAGAGAAGGTACTCTAGCTCGTTCTGGTTTTTAAATTTAAATTGAATGCCCGTCGCCCCCGCCGGCTCTGTGTCCTCTCACCTGCCTGCCTTCTTCCCTCCAGGGTGAACTCGGTGAGATCGGGCTGGATGGGCTGGATGGCGAGGACGTGAGTGGCCTTCCTTTCTCCAAGCCAAGCGCCTCTGGTCCCAAAGACAGCAGGGCAGGCAGCTGGGTCTGCGGCCAGAGCTGGGCTAGGCGTGACCACTTCCCTTTGTCTTTGGCAGGGAGACAAGGGGCTGCCCGGGACTTCCGGAGAGAGGGGAAGCCCTGGACGGAGGGTAGGTGTCTCCACCCCTCCTTCACTCGAGCGCGTTCTGCCCATGTGCCCCAGGCAGGCTCCCCGACCACTCCTAGTGTGCTCTTGTGACGTGCCCTGTGTCCCTTGCTGGCTCCCACACCTGTCCTGGTCTTTTCTGCTTTGCATGGTGTGTCCCACGGGGCCAGGGCAAAGTTTGTTTTATTCTAAGTAGATCCCCAGGGTCTGTGGGCACACAGTGGATCCCCACGAAATACTTGAGGGTTAACTGAGCAAATCACGCACAGCTGGAAGTGACTTTACCTCTGTGGCAAAAGGGGGATTGATCAGTGTTCTGCTTACGACTGGGGAATGAGTGTGATCTTCAAGGCGAGAGAACGCATTGTTGACGGAGCCTGCAGACCCCGTATAACCCGAGGGCTAGAGTTGGTAAAGCGCTGTGTGTGGGGATCCAGGTTAAGTAAATGTGTCTCAGCTCCTCTTGGCATGAGACCTAACAGGGCTCGAGGTGCTGCCCTGTTAATCAGCTTCGCTTTGTTATTTGCGTGCAGGGCGAGGCTCGGACAAGCACATCTGACCTTTAACTCCCTCCAACCTGCTTTATTTAGGGTGACAAAGGACCTACGGGAGATAAAGGAGTGAGAGGAGACGTGGGCATCCGAGGTGACCCGGTAAGGCCAGTTTTCTTCTCGGTGACCAGGCTTAAAGGGGTCTGGTTTAGGAAGAGGTCGTGAGAGGAATTTTGCTCTTCTCACTTTGATGTGTGTGAATAAACACACGCCCTGCTCTTCTCATGATTCTGGGGCACCGGGGGTGGGCTTGTTCCCGGCTCCTAAGGTCAACACTTGCAAATCGAGTCAGCAGAAAGCCGTCTCAGGGACCTTCCCCTCGGCCTCTGGGAAAGGGAACTGTTGGTGGCCTCGTGCCTCCTGGATGACTGTGGAAGGTGGCTGTGGTGGTGCCCGGCTGTCGTCTCAGCCCTCGGGAGGCTGAGGCACGCGGATCTCCACAGAGTTTGAGGCCAGCCTGAGATACATGGCGAGACCTTGTCTCAAAGATTAATTAATTCATTAATGACTCTGTAATCTCATTAAGCAAATGAGCTCCAGCCTCTTGTCAGGGGAAGCCAGGGTGGCCCGGGGTGCCTTCCTCCTGGGCACTGGCGTGGTTTGCTGGCCCCGTACTGGGCTCTGTGGGCATGGGCTGGGGCTGGGCTGTGTAGGGTGTGGCTGCGGGCACTGCCCATCCTGCCATTGTCCCTCATTCTCTGGGTTCCCCACCAGTGGCAGCAGTGTTCCCACCACATGTGGCTCTTTCCCTGCTGTGTCGTTTTCAGGGTGACTCAGGACTGGACAGCCAGCAGAAGGGACCCAAAGGAGAGACTGGTGACCTCGGCCCCATGGTACGGCGCTCGGGTCACAGACACCCCGTGCTCAGGGCTGGGAAGCTCGTGCTGGCCTCTTAGCTGAGCCGCAGGAGACCACAGGGTCCCTGGAGGTGGACGGGTGTGCGGGAAGGGCTGGAACCTAGGACCTTCCACACCGGAAGCGCTGGCCACACCACGGCTTGCAGAGGTGGGAATGCTTGGGGTCCCCGGCCCTGCAGCGGGGCTTCCCCTGGGAACTGGCCCTCTCGCTGCAGTGTCCCAGGCCAGCTTTTCTGCCCCGCAGGGTCTCCCTGGGAGAGACGGCGTGTCAGGAAGTCCCGGAGAACCTGGAAAGAGCGTGAGTACTCTCGGGGAGCAGGGGACACGAAACAAATGCCTCGTCTGCCAGAAAGGGCCTGGCGTGATAGAAAACGCTGGGTCACTCATAATGAGCAGTATCTGTGGTGCCTTGGTGCTCCCGGGGAAGGAGCCCAGGGCCTTGGACTCCGGGCAAGCACTCGGTCACCAAGGGACTCAAGCGGCTCTTGGTTCTGGAAGCTGTGAGGTCCCGGAGCCCGGTGCCGGCAGCACCAAGGTCCTCGAGCTTTGTCATCCCAGGACGAAGGCGAAGGGTGAGAGTGGACCTAAGCTTGCTGCCCGTGAGATTTTCATTATAATTTACTCTGCCTTCCCTCTGTCCTCCCTCCTCCATCTTATATCCTTCTTTGAAAAAAACGGTACCAAACAGATGCTCTGGAAAATAGCTTTGCTGCTTTCAAGTGTCTGGCCAGGTTTTACCCCACTGAATATTTTTTAATAGTCAAGCAGAAATCTAAAGCTGGGGGTTGCCGGCGAGGGGCAGGAAGGCACAAGGGCCTGGGTACTTGCTGTTTTCTTAGAAGCTTGGGTGTTGTGTGACTGTCACACGCATTCATGGAGTGCAGTCGTGGTCCGCCCCTTCGCATGTTTCTTACTTGATCTTAGTGGAAAGGCTGGGACGAGATCACGATTCCAGAGTGTGCATGGCGTGGGGCACACGAGGCCCCGCCAAGGAGTCTCAGTGGGGAGAACCTGAAGCCAGGGCGCCGGCCTGGCTTTCAAAGCTTGCAGGGCCCAGGGGTGCGGGGTGAAGGGCTCTTGTTGCTGGGCGCGGGGGTTCCCTCGTGGGGCCCCAGGAGGAGCTCGGGAAGCAGGAGGCCCAGGCAGGTCTCCACTCAGGAACAAATGGGACACAAAGCCACGTGCAGCCTGGGTGGCTGAGAGGCCAGCCCCGCCTGTTTTCTGAAGGGTGGGACCTGTCCAGGCCCTCGCAGCTGAGGATCAGAGGTGCCTCGAGATGAGGGGTAGCCCAGAGGGTGACTGCCCTGTAACAGAATGTCCAGGAGCGTCACCATGCTCCTGAATTCATCAGCAAACCTGGGAACATTTGCGCGTTTCTGCTGAGTAGAGGTGGGAGAGCGGTGAGGATGTCCTTCTCCATGGTGGCCCTGCACCGTCACCGCTCCGAGTGGGAGCCTGCTGGGCCCTGGCCGCACACAGTGCCAAGTGCAGTGGCGTGGACAGTGGTTTCAGGCCCACGAGTGATATGGAGATGGGTTTGAATTTGGTTGGAGGTGAGGGGTCTCCTAGCCTCTGTTCAGGGGCTCATTAAGCAGGAAATGGAGCACGGGGCAAATCTGCAGCAGGCTGAGGACAGAGAGCTCTCTTGTCCCTTCCCTGGGGACCCCACTGTGCCAGATGTGGGCTGAGTGAAATGGTCACCCCTCCCCCCAGTGATGTCACCCCTTTTGAGTCTCCGTGTGGCCTGTGGCCCCGACAATGAAGCACCGTGCAGCAGGGGGATCTGATCACCATCTAGGACATCGTTCTTGGGAGGGCCAGTCCCGATGTCACTGCAGGAGAGGATCCTGTGTGGAACCAGCACCCCAGGCGCTGGAGCACAGACCCTCAGCTCCCAAAGACCACGCAGGGCATTCATGGGCTCTGTCCCCCCCGACCGCCACTCCCCAGAGGATGATCCAGGGGTGGGACATCAAGGGCTGCTGCCTGGGGGAGCCCACACGTGGGAACTCAGGTCTCCTCTGCAGCTTCCAGGAGCCCTGTGCCCAGCGAGCCCAGACCCGGAGCTCAGCACACAGCATGCTGAGGCTTGCGCCTGTGTGTCTCGGACGCTGCCCTTGAGGGAGTGTGCCCTGTGCTCGGCCAGGGCAGCGCAGAGGATTTGGGGCTCCTTTCCACCCTCACAGACGTGTTGGGTCCCCTCCCCACAGTTAGAGACCCCGGGTGGAAAGCAGGCAGGTCAGTGTTCTGGGCTCCCATTCCTCATGGATGCTGGCTGGGCGCGTGCAGCCAGGAGTGAGTTTTGCTTGGCGGGTTTGGAGTGGTTCTTAGAACTTCCACCCACGCTTTTAGCAGGAGTGTGTGGGAGCAAAACGTCTGGAGTCCAGGGCTGAGGGAGGGCAGTTGATGTGGCCAGGTCGGCAGCTGCCTGGGCGTAGTCACTGGTTCCAGGCAGTAATCGTGGGCAGGAACGGAGAAGGGGTCCTTGAGTGAATCTGGAAGAGCCTGGGCTCTGTGCCAGCATCGCTGGGTCCCCCTTACTGAGTGTGTGACTTCTTTCACAGGGCGGCTTTGGCCGAAGGGGACCCGCGGGAGCTAAGGTGAGGCCCTGGGGGTCAGGACAGTGTCCCCAGGTGTCACTGCCTGGCTGCAGCAGCCCCCAGCTAAGCCCCTTCCGTAAAATCTTGAGAAATGACCCACGTGAGGCAGAGGAAGGGAGGTGGCTGGCAGGTGGTGTCCTGGGCGTCTTTCTCCCATGCGCCTGCTAGGCTGGACCTCTGACCAGGGCGGGAAGGAGCTGCCCTGAGGAGGAGGTGAGGTGAGGTCAAGAATTGGCTGCCCCGTGGACGCTTCCCCGCCTGGGGTCTCCATGTCCTCCTGGGACCCTGGGAAGGCTGCGTCTCCCTGAGCATCTCCCTGGGCTGGAACCAACTGTGGGGGCACAGTGGCGAGGCTGCTCTTCAGCATCCTCACCTTCCCGAATCCTCTCTCTCTCCAAGGGCAACAGGGGCGGTCCTGGCCAGGCTGGCTTCCCGGGAGAGCAGGGCACCAGAGGAGCACAGGTTGGTACCCGCCTCATGGGAGACCATCCTTGGGAGACCATCCTAGATTTCCTGGTAATCTTTTGTTAGTTGAGAGATGTTCCTATAATGTTAGCCTTTTTTTTTTTTTTTTTTTTTTGGTGCTGGGGATTGAACTCACAACCTCGATTTTGCCAAGTAGGCACTTATGCTGCTGTGCTAAATTCCCAGCCCCGTTAGCCATTTTAAACTGAGCAGTTTGGCGTGGGTAATGCTGCCTCACAGGCAGCTCTGTACCCATTCCACAGCAATCCCCATCACCCTCTGCACCGGGCCCCTATCACCATTCATTTTTGTGTCTCGATGGACTTGCCCGGGCATCTCACCCGAGGTAGCCATTGACAGGCGGCCTCTGTGTGCGGCTGCTTCCACTGAGGTGGTGCTGTGAGAGTCAGCCCCTTGTGACCGCAGTCGGAGCCTCATTCCTTTTGCTGGCTGCACTGTATTCCGTGGTGGATGCAGCGCTGTTTGTGTATTCCTCGGCTGCTGGGCTGTGGCCTGTCTCCCTCCATTGGCTCTGGAGTGGAGGCGTCGCTGTGGGGCTCCTGGTGCAGAGCCTGCTCCTTGGCATTCACCGTGTGATCTCTCACTCTGCAGGGACCCCCTGGCCTCATCGGTCCTCCAGGTCTGAGCGGGGAGCAAGGCATCCCTGGACCGCGGGTAAGTCCCGCGCCCGCCGAGCAGGCTGGGCCTTCTGGGGTGATGGTGTTGTAGACAAACCCATAACAGTCTCCCCAGACCTGGGCAACCCAGTCCTCCCAGGGACCCTGACGTCGTAAGAGACCCCATTTCTTGTGCTCTGGTGGCTTCTAGGTCCCAATGCTACTCTTTCCAAAAGCAGCTGTGGAAGTTAGCAAAAGAAGAGCCTGGTCCCGGAAGTCTTAGGATAGTCCTGTCTGACATCCGATTAAACCGGCTGGAACCCTGAGGTTGTTCAGAGTGTTTCATGTTGATCCCCTAGAGATGCCCGTGTCACATGTTAGGAACATAACTATGATGAACAAATCGCCCACCCACGGGTCTGTGGCTCTGAGAATGCTCCTCAGTGGGCGGGGTCTCCACGGCTGATACGCAGCTGGTACTGTTACTGACACGCATTAAGGTTTTTGAAGTTGTTGTTTTAATTTGGCTTTTAGTTAATGGGACATTTAAATTGACCTGGGTACAAAGCTATTTGAGGAGTGTCCCTTAGTCTGAGAAGCTTTTCTTTGTTGGTGATTTCCACCGCCTATTTTAGGGTCCTTTCTGGGCTGTGGGGCTGCGCCCATCTGGAGACGGATGTATTCATCCCCCAGGAAGCATCTCTGGCCCCGGACACATCCGCTGTTCATGGGGTGGGGGTGGGAGGTGTGGAACCGTGGGGGAAACAAAGTCAGAGGATCCCAGGGCCCTATCATCTAGCAGGGAGTGGCACGCGTGTGTCCCCAAGTAACCGTAGCACATGTGAGTGTGTGCAGAGCAGCATGAGAGCTGGTGTTTGTACCCCATGTCTACACAGACGTTTCCGAGTGCATTTGTGTTTGGGTCTGTAGCACCGGGCACTGCGTCCCGTGTTCGGAGTGTGTGTGGCACAGTCGCCGGCCCTTGGGGGCTCTGACCTCCACGCAGGGCAGAGCTGGGGGATGCAGGGACCCTTTGGGTTGGGCCGATGAGCACTCCATGACCCAGCTCCTGTCCTTGCTGCAGGGAGGCGGAGGAACCGTGGGGACTCCCGGAGAACGAGGCAGAGCCGGTCCCTTGGGAAGGAAGGTTTGTCGGGCCGGGGGAAGAGCTCCTCAGGGGACGGGCTCTGGTCAGACGTGTGTGTCACCGCCTCCTCGTCTGTTGCTCTGTGCACTAAGTCTCACATCCCATCTCTGGCTGCTCATCCCTGCTTCAGCTGCCCGGGGCAGCTCCCCGCCAGGGGCCAGGCCGGGCCAGCTCTCTCCCTTCAGACCCCGTTGCCTGGGCACGGCCAGCGCATAGCTCTCCTCTGACCCCCAGAGTGGCAGGGCAGCGCCTTGTGCATCGTGTGTCACACGAAGCTCTGCCGACCAGCAGGAGGTCAGCTGCAGACCTGGTCTTCTCCTGCGGACAGCAGGGAGCTGAGGACATGCGGACTTCAGCCTTATCACTCACCGCCAGTCTGGAAAGACAGCGTTTTCCCGGCCAATGAGTGTGTCCAGTGAATGTGGGCAAGGCTTTCCCAGCCTCGGGTGCTGGGTTTCACCTTCCCTGCCGCCTCCCCCAGGGTCCCTGTGTCTCAGCCTGTCCCCGGGCCAGGGAAGGGACAAACGCACACCTCCCCGGGTTCCCTCCAGGAGCCCACATGTGAAGGCTGCAGTCAGAGCCTATAGAGTTTATTAATTTAAACCAACGTGTGTCAGCTGTGTGCGTTTGTGCGCTGCTGTGCGATGCCCCGGATAGGGTCCCTCGTGCTTAGTGACCCAGGCAGGCCATTAGCGCTTTTGCGGCAGCCTGTGCCTCCTCTCCCGTAGTTACTGTGAGATAGAAATAAGGTGCTGTGAGCTGTGCTGCCGCAGTCCCTCGCTGTGGACGCTAGGACTCAGCCTCTACTGCAGTCTGGTCTGCAGTATCCGCCCCTGCCTTCTGGCCTCTGCTCCACGACACAGCCATTTCCTCAGCTTCTGCAGAGCCGCGGGAACACGTGGTCTTTGCCTTTCTGTACCTGGTATATTACAATGGAGCAAAATCATCCCATCGGGTCCTAAACGGTGGTGACTGTGGCCCACGGCCCTTCAGGCCAGCTCTGTGGCAGCACTGAGGCCTTCGGTCGAGGCGAACCTGCCCCGACTCACACGGTCTCCCCTTGTGTCTTGATCTAGGGTGAGCCAGGAGAGCCAGGACCCAAGGGAGGACTGGGGAACCCAGGCCCTCGTGGGGAGACGGTAAGGGGCCAGGTGCCTGGCTGCTCTGCAGAAGGGGACAGAAGGGGCAGCCAGGGGGATGTGTCCTGCAGTACCAGGGCCGTGACCCAGCACTGCTCCTTCAAGGCTGCACTGCTGGGGAGGGAGGAGGTGGGGACTGCGCTTGGTATTTGCAGCCCCCAGACCCCCACTGCCAACGGCATCCTGGGCCCCTGCCACCTACAGCCGCGGCCCTGTTTAGTGCCGGGGGGCGGGGTGGGGCCAGGAGATGTCCTTGTACCTAGGTCTGGACACTCCTCGGGGACCCCAGGGCTGTCTGCTTGGGGCAGTGGTGTGCTGGACACAGTGGCCTGCAGTCACGCTCTCTTCCCGCACCTAGGGAGATGACGGGCGAGACGGAGTGGGCGGCGAAGGTCGGAGAGGCAAAAAGGTACGACGCTGCCTGGCTTCCCGCAGACTCCCCTCGCCTGGGGGCTCCCAGGACAGCTTCCGGTGCCTCATAGTTTTGGAGAATGATTTCTTTAAATACTATTATGTTTTTAGAAATGCTCTATATTGTACTGATGATTCCACAGAGATTGTTTCTTTTAAAATCCATTTATTTTAGATGATTTAGATTGGTACCCAAAACGGAGTTGTGTATATGTATCTCTTACAGGGAGAAAGAGGATTCCCGGGGTACCCAGGGCCGAAGGTAAATGTTTCCCGGGTAGGGGTACATCACATGTGTGTGGCAGACTGCTGTGTCTGCATCTGAAAACTGGGAATCTTTATTCTGGGCCACCCTGGGGAACACCCCACCCTCTTCGAGATGCCCCCTACTCTGTCAAATGGAGGTGACAGCACACACTTGTGATGATGCCCAAAAGTTTTAAATGAGGCAAGGGTGCAAGAAAAAGACCTTTGCGAGCTGTAAGAGGCTATTACCTGTATGACGCTGTTATCCCCCATTAAACAAACTCCAGCTGTGTGCAATGTCCCCGCCACACTGGCAACCCGGGGGAGTGGCCCAATGGACTCCTGCTGCCCTGGCTGACGCACCCTGGGCCCGCCAGGGCCTTCCTGGGACCTTCTGTTCCAGAGTTCACTGGCCACCTCTTGGTTGTCTTTGCAGGGTACACCTGGTGAGCCTGGAGTGGATGGAGGACCAGGACCCAAAGGCATCAGAGGGCGCAGGGTAAGGCTGCCTGGGCCTGGACTGTGGCTGGGGCGGCGTGCAGGCCGCCGAGCCCTGGACAATGAATTCTTCTCCCCTTGCCGGCCAGTGAGAGTGCAGCGTGAGGGGAAGGTCCCAAGGCCTAGGCCGGTGTCCTCACACGCGCTGTGGTCATGGTCTGCGGTTCCGCTCCTCGTGGGGTCCCCTGAAAGCCCCTTCATCTAGCACAACTCAAGAGTCGCTAGTCCGCGGGTCCCCCACCATGGCATGGGGAGACGCAGGTCTCAGGCGGGGTGGCCAATGGGAGTCTGCGCTGTCATGCTGGCCGAACCACCCGGACTGAGGGTGCAGGGCTTCATGGGGTGCACAGGTTGCCCACGGGCTCCCCTGGCCGATGAGGCGCCTCCTCCGTTAGCTGCCCTTCCTCCGGGATTTCCCTCTGTGGAAGTTCACTAGCCATCCTAAGCTGATTAGCAAATCGTGGTACAAACCGAGTAAACATCTCGAAGATCTATTTAAAGCTTGCAACACAGGCAAACACTAATGTCATTATCCTGCGCTTGCAATTAGCAAAGGCAGTCGAGCCGGTCACTCACTCCGAGGATCTGGTTCCTTGCCAGGTGCCGGTCCCCTTGGGCATTCACTGGTCACCCTACTTGGGCGGGGACGGGCAGAGAGTGCAGTTGTGGGGGCCTTGCATGCGCGTCATTGAAGTGTTCATCCTCACTGTTGAATTCTGGAGACAAGTGAGCTCCTTTGGAGTGAGAGGTTTCTCCTAGAGGAGGGGGACCCTGGAAAGACCCCCTTCCCTGCCTGCTGCCTGCAGGACTGAGTGAGTTTCCTCTTCTGCCCCCTGTAGGGAAATTCTGGACCTCCTGGGATAGTTGGACAGAAGGGAGACCCCGGCTTCCCAGGGCCTTCTGTGAGTATCCGTCCAGTTCCAACCGAGCCACTGGGGGTGGCGGGTGCGGGCTGGGTGCTTTGTTCATGGTTCCTGAAACCCCCCTGCCCACCCCACGAAGCTGTGGTGCGTTTTTGTTGTTTTTTCTCTCCTTCCTTCCTTCCTTCCTTCCTTCCTTCCTTCCTTCCTCCTTTTCTTTCTCTCTTTTTCTTTCTTTCTTTCTTTCTTTCTTTCTTTCTTTCTTTCTTTCTTTCTTTCTTTCTTTCTTTCTTTCTTTTTCTTTGTCTTCTTCTAGTTCTTCCTCTTCCTCCTTTTCCTCCTCCTCCTTCCTTTTCTTCTTAAACCACTTTCCTTCTGATATCAGAATGGAGAAAAGTCCTTTCGAGTCTTGGAGTCCTGGGAAACTTTTGAAAAGAGTGTCCAGGGACCAGGGATGTTGCTCGGGGGCAGGGCATGTGCTGACTACGCGTGAGGCCCTGGTTTGCTCCCAGCACCATTAACAGACCATGCAGTTGTTTCTTATGGTGCTCTGGGGGTCCCGGGAGTGTTTAGTTTGCTTTCAGAATTTCCTGGTAGAGGTTTGTGTAGAGGATAAACTGCGGACTGCAAACCTCGATGCCTCCTGCTTTTGGTTTGTGGAGGGACAGATAGATGTCCCCTGGGTGGGGCTGCTTCCTTGGGTCTATCAACCCCCAGACTGCTGCTGATTCTCAGTCTAAGACCCGGAGGCCCGACTTCTGCGCAAAGCTGGTGTGGGGTAGGGTGGGGTGGGTGGGTCAGGGGATCTAATGGTCCCCGTCTTTGTCTCCTTATTTGACTGTCTCTGCATTGGGAGGGGTGAGACGCAGAGGAGAAGGCACAGGATGACCCCAGAGCTGGACAGTCCTAAAGGGAAAGTGGACGGGATCCCTTTGGCGGAACCCAGGAGAAGGAGGCCGGGTCAGGGGTGTGATTGCTGTCTGTAGGCGAGGGGAGGCAGGGCCGGCCATGTCAGGAGATGGACAGCTGAGACAGGGTGTTTTCTATGTGTCAGTGACAGACAAGGCCTCTTCGGGACAGCTTGCACGAGACACCCTGCTCTTGGGAGAAGTGGGTCCAGGTTCAAGCTCTGGTGTGAGCCTGTGAGGCTGGGAGGCTGAAGCAGGAAGATTCACAAAATTCCAGTCCAGCCTAGGCAGTTTAATGGCTTTGTGAGGCCCTGGGTCAGAATCAAAAATAACAAGGGCTGGGAAGTGGCTCAGTGTGAGGCCCCTGGGTTCAGGTTCCGCGCCACCCTTCCCCACCGGTGGTTGACGGGGTCTTCCCGAGCCGGCTTTGGGTTTCTGCGGCCCAGCGCTGTTCTGCTGGCTGCCGCATGGCACGTGCTCCGCCTCCTGCCTCTGAGCCTTTTCCTGTTGGTTTCACAGGGTCACAAGGGCAACCGAGGAGACTCCATCGATGTAAGTTGCGCGTGTCCCCAGCGGCCCCGCCCTGGCAGCCCTGGCCCGCGTGCGGCCCTTACGTGCTCTGCTGTTTCCTTTGCAGCAATGTGCGCTGATCCAGAGCATCAAGGACAAGTGCCGTAAGTACCCGGCGCCCGCCGCCCCCGGCGCCCGCCGCCCCACGAGCGCACGGCGTTTGCACGTTTGACGCCTTTGCACAGCCGCTGTCTGGCTCACCTTTTCCTCTGTTTCCTTTGCAGCCTGCTGCTATGGTAAGTGGACCTCCGTGGGTTGGCTTGGTCCTCAGAAAGGAAAGACCCTTCCCCGGGAGTGAGGTGGGCCTGTCACCCCCTTCCCGCAGGGCCCCTGGAGTGCCCCGTCTTCCCCACGGAGCTCGCCTTCGCCCTGGACACCTCGGAGGGCGTCACCCAGGACACCTTCAGCCGCATGCGTGACATGGTCCTGAGCATCGTGGGCAACCTGACCATCGCCGAGAGCAACTGCCCGAGAGGGGCCCGCGTGGCCGTGGTCACCTACAACAACGAGGTGACCACGGAGATCCGGTTTGCAGACTCCAGGAGGAAGTCGGCCCTGCTGGACAGCATTAAGAACCTGCAGGTGGCCCTGACGTCCAAGCAGCAGAGCCTGGAGACCGCCATGTCCTTCGTGGCCAGGAACACGTTCAAGCGCGTGCGGAGCGGGTTCCTGATGCGGAAGGTGGCCGTCTTCTTCAGCAACAGGCCCACCAGGGCCACCCCGCAGCTGCGCGAGGCTGTGCTCAAGCTGTCGGACGCGGGCGTCACACCTCTGTTCCTCACCAGCCAGGAGGACCGGCAGCTCGTCAGCGCTCTGCAGGTGCGGGCTCTGCGTGCTGCCGCCCACCCCTCATCTTTGTCCCTCAGAGGGAAGGTACTCAGTCACGTCACGCTCTCCTCGCCGGGTGCAGGTCCCCGGCTCTAAAAGGTCCCCACGGGCCAAGCTGGCTGAGACCATCTCTTGACCTCCTCTGTGCCCCACGGCTGCGGCACTGGGTCAGAATCCGGGTGCCTGCGACTTCCGCCCTCTGCTCCCAGCTCTCCGGCTGGTGATACATTTTCAGGGGCTGCACATCTGACGCTGGTGTCACCTGCTGCCCTGCTCTGTGGCGGGGCTCCTGGGCCTCTTCATGTGCCTCTTCAAGGTGAAAGCGGCCCAGGGTCCTCCCCCGGGGTCCTGTGAGCTGTGTGTGAGCCTGGCCTGGGCGTGCGCTTCCTGGGACAGGTGCCCAAGTTTTCCCTTAGCTTTGCCTGATGGGTGAGAAGATGCTGAAGTTAACAGGGGGTTCACCTGGGGAGGTACCCTGCGCCCCTGACTCGGACCCCCCCCCATCTGCCCCACCAGCCTTGGAGGAGAATCCCCACTCAGTGAGGCCCTCAGGACCCCCAGCGTGCACCTCTGGTGGACAGCAGGTTTGCAGGGCAGCAGTCCCAGCCAGGGCGGTACCTTGCCCCTGTCCACTGCCTTTTACCAGCGGCAGCATCCGTCCTGTGGGTCCAGGCTGGTGCGACACGGTCTCTGGTGTCTTCCCTTCCAAATGGGGCATTCTGTGCCTTCTTCACTGCTGTGTTGGCAAGAGGCAGATGGGCCATAGTCACTGTCTGTTCTGCCAAACCGCAGGCGAGGCTGGAGACCAGAGACTGGGCCTCGGAGCCCAGGTCTAGCTCAGGTCACCCATGGGGCACTCCTGGGCGGGGCCCTGTCTGCCATCTTCTCCTGTGCAGACTGGGAGACCGGAAGTGCACGTCATCCTTAATGCATTCCTTCATCCATCCTGCACGCACTGGATCGGTTATTCACTAAGTGAGCGCCAGCCACTGCAGCGGGCAGGGGTTGCCTCTCCGGGGAGCCGTGTCTTTCCTGCGTGGCCGCTGTCCTGACCCAAGCACTCGGCTGCTTTTATGGCTGAAAACGGCCATTGTGTTTATGTCCCCACCATTGTCTGGAGGACGCAGGGGCCCTTTATAAAAGCCGCCCAATCTAATTCTCCAAATGAGCCTGTCGGGAAGAGGTCACCGTCCCCACTTCACAGCATGAGACAACAGCAGCCGAGACAGGCCACATCACTTTGGCCTGGCCCCAGCAGAAAGTGCCAGATGGCATCTGAGCCCAGCTTAGAACGACACCTGGCTTCCTGTTACCTCCAGTGCCTTCCCTCCCGCCTGCAGCCCCGGTGGTAGTCCTGAGCCCGTGCGGCTGGTGTGAGGGACTCCGGCTTGGTCCCCAGATACACAGTGGCCCTGGCTTGTCCTCTTGTTCATGTGGTCACCTGACTTGTCCTCTGTTCACGCCAGATCAACAACACGGCGGTGGGGCACGTGCTCGTCCTGCCCGCGAGGAGCGACCTCAGCGACTTCCTGAAGAATGTCCTCACGTGCCATGTGTGCTTGGGTAGGGCTCGCTGGCCGGGCTGGGGGGACGTCTGTCCAGCTGCAGACACAAAGCCTGACCTCTCTGAAGGGGCACTAGTGGGAAGACTCTGATCTGTCCGGAGAGCTTCTGTTACACGGAGACAGGGAGGCTCACATTTACCGGCATGAGCGGCCTGAGTAGCTTCCATGTTCCGGGTGGGTCCCCCCAAAACACAGTGGCCTGTGCGTTGGAGATAGTTTGTCTTTTAGGCAGCAGGGGAGAATGGCTGAGAGTTACAGTGTTCGGCTCGGGTGACATTTTAGAACACATTTCTTCCAATAGTGGCAAAGAACTCGAGTAATGTTTCCTTTTTTATTTTTTGAAAAGTTTTATTGATGGATGGGTGGACTGCTGCTTGGGCCTGAACCAAGGCTGTCACACTGAGCCACAGCCTCAGCCCTTCTACCTCTACTTTTTTTTTCTTCTATTTTTTTGAGGCAGGGTCTCGCTATGCAGTTGAGGTGGGTCTTGAGCTCGCTTTGTAGCCCAGGCCGGTCTCAAACTCGCAGTGATCCTCCTGCCTCAGCCTCCTGACTGCTGGGATTACAGGCGTGCACCTCCACACCAAGCGCCTTTTAAAAATCTATTTCTATATTTTAATTTTTATTAGCGCGCGTTCACAGTGCATAATGATTCCACTCTGGCAGGGAGTTGGGGTGCACAGAGTTCGTCTTGGTTCTTTCTGCACCCCTTTCTCTCCCTCCACCTCTCTGTCCCTTTCCCATTGGCAAAAGATCTCTCTCCCTCTTCCCCATCGTCTGTCTTTTACTTTGCTGTTTAATTTATGTATACTTTGAGTCTCTCATGTGAGAGAACCATGCTTGTGTGTCTAGGTTATTTCACTTAACATTACAGTCCAATTTTTTTATCTTGAGATGGGGCCTCACTAACTCACTAGATTGCCCAGGCTGGGCTCAGGCTTGCAGCCCTCCTGCCTCAGCCTCCCGGATTACCTCCTCAGCTAGGGTGACAGGTGTGCACCACCGTGCTCAGCTTCCGTTTTATATTTTTAAATGCCACTATGATGGCATGGTGGAGGTGTTAGTTTGCTGATTTGTTTCATCTAGGGAGTGCCAGGCGAGAAAAGCAAACTCCGGTCACCTCTGACATCGTGGGATATAGGATGAGTAGAAGGGAAACAGGTTTTTCTCTTCTGCAGCTGATGTAATCTCCCAGACACTGGACAGGTCTGATGATGCTGTGGGAGACACAGAATAACTGGGCCGCCTGCTTCCTTCTAGACATCTGCAACATTGACCCATCCTGCGGATTTGGCAGCTGGAGGCCCTCCTTCCGGGACAGGAGAGCGGCGGGCAGCAACTCAGACATCGACCTGGCCTTCATCTTGGACGGCTCGGAGACCACCAGCCTGTTCCAGTTCAACGAGATGAAGAAGTACATTGGCTACGTGGTCAGGCAGCTGGACCTAAGCCCTGACCCCGGGGCCTCCCAGCACTTGGCCAGGGTGGCCGTGGTGCAGCACGCCCCCTCTGCATCCCTGGGCAATGCCAGCGAGCCACCCGCGCGGGTGGACCTGTCCCTGACGGACTACGGCTCCAAGGAGAAGCTGCTGGCCTTCCTGGGCCACGGGGTGAGGCAGCTGCAGGGCACCAGGGCCCTGGGCAGCGCCATCGAGTACACCATCCAGAACGTGTTCGAAAGCGCGACAAACCCCCGGGACCTGAAGGTCGTGGTGCTGATGCTGACGGGTGAGGTCCGGGGCGAGGAGCTGGAGGTGGCCCAGAGAGCCATTCTGCGGGCCAAGTGCAGGGGCTACTTCTTCGTGGTCCTGGGCATCGGCCGCAAGGTGAACGTCAAGGAGACGTACGGCTTCGCCAGCGAGCCCAACGACGTCTTCTTCAAACTCGTGGACGACTCCACCGAGCTCGGCGAGGAGCCGCTGCTGCGCTTCGGGAGGCTCTTGCCGTCCTTCGTGGGCAGTAAGTCCGGCCCTGAGCCCCGCTGTGGCTTCGGCCGGGCCACGGGGGAAAAGATAATCGGTGCACTGGCGTGGGCAAGTTCATTCACTGGGCAGCTCTGTATAACCTTGCCCTGTGGTGGAAATGCTTGTAGGCGGTGGAGTGAGCGGGGAGCATGGGGACAGACATCCAGGTCCCTGGTCCCGCCTGTGTGACCCACTCTGGCCGGCACCTCCTCGCCACAGGCATTGTGTGCATGCCAAGGAGATGGGGTGACTTGGGCTCAGCGCCCAGCCCCCAGCTCCACACGGGACCCTTGGGGTCTTGCTGATGGGGGCCCCTCCCTGGGTCGCTCCCCCTACCCCCCCGAAGCAAATCCACATTCCTCTCTGAAACCTGCCCCAGCTCCCGCCCATGGAGGGTGCCCCTCCCCAAGGCCTGCCCATGCCAACTCTGGACACTGCACTTACAGCTTCTCTTGTGCAGCCTGGGGGTCTGTGGTCCCTTAAGACCCCATGCAGGTGGGGCAGTGCAGGCCATCACCTCCCCCAGGGTGCAGGGAGTCAGCACAGGCAGCAGATTGAGCAATGTGGGAGGTCTATAAAGCATCAACAAACATATCCCTGTTGGATACTCTCTGGTCAGGGAAAGATGAGGTCCATGAAAACAGCATTCATGTTTATGAAGGTCTGTCCCCCAGAAAACTTAGGGAAAAATGTGGAACAAATGTAAGTTGTAAGTTTATCCAAAGACATTGGTCTTGTCTTTGGAAGATTAAAAAGTGGCATACAACAAAGTGTTGGGAGAAACTAAAACAAAACAAAATAAAAATTGGGGGAGATACTCAGTGTACTTGCATTATAGTTTGATGGCCAGGGTTTGGAACTTGTTAAACTTTTCACTTACATCGTTTTCTATTTTTGTCTTTCTCATATTGAGTATTAGCTTGAACCTAATCACCCAAATACTAGCACATAGAAAGTGCTGACCTAAGATGCTTGATGCATTGGGTACCCTACAATTTAATATTTAAAATCACTGTGCTTAGCTTGTCTGGGAAACTTAATTAATTTAACAACTATTTACGGGGTGAGGAAATGTCACGTGGTCCACTTGGCTCCTGAGTGACTGGTGTTCACCGCAGTATAATTCACACACAGTTAGTGTTGTTTTCTCTGTCGCTCTGCAGGTGAGAACGCTTTCTACTTGTCCCCTGACATCAGGAAACAGTGCGATTGGTTCCAGGAGGACCAAGTAGCAAAAAATGGTGTGAAGTTTGGTCACAGACAAGTGTAAGTGGTTATAGCTTTTGTCTCAAGGACTGTAGAGCAGGGGGAGGCAGGGGTTGTCCTGTCATTCCTGGTCATGTTAAAGAGGAGGACCTCGGCGTCTGGAGTATGTGGCTTCCTAAGGTCTCCTGGGTCACGCTCAAAGACTCTGTGGATCAGTTAGTGTTTGCCGCATAACAAACTACCCAAAACTTGGTGGTTTAAAATAGCAACTCTCTACTTCGTTTTCAGTTCCAGTTAGGAATTCCTGACTGGGTCCTCCTGGGTGGTTCTCCTGGTCTCTCTTGACCCTCTTGAACAAAGGGTGATTTAAAAACATACACACGGTATTTTAAATTTAAAAATGTATTACAATAAAAGATTAATTACAACGAATCCCTCAAAATCCACTCTCCTGCTGTGAGCACCCCATCCCACTGTTCTCACCGCTTTCTGAAGCAGGCCCGGAGTCCTCTTTCCTGAGTGTCTCGACGCAGTGCGGTCAAAAATGCGGTGACTGCTGCTGAGGCGTCATCTCACAGAAAGGCAGGCTCGAAAAAACCTCACAGCGCCCCCTCATCCACCTTTGTTACCGGATGTGATGCTGTCCGACTTCCGGCTCTTCCCCAAAGTCAAAATGACCATGGACGGTCCATGTTTTGAACTGATTCAGGACATTAAGACCACCATGAGAGTGCGACTAAAGACACTCCGGAAAGAGGACCCCAGAGCTGCTGCGGAAAGCAGCAAGAAGGACGGGATGAGTGCATGTGAAGCAGGGGAAATATTTTGGGGGGGATTAACTGCAGTCTGTCTTTTACTGTAGTAGTTTTTAAATTTAAACAGTCAAACTGTGCATGTTTGTGGTTGGCTGTTTGGAGTGTGGATGGCTGGTCTAGGCTGCCCACAGCCAGGAGGGTTCCTCTCTGCTTTATGTCTTGCTCTCCAGTGGGCTGGCCTGGGCTTGTTCCAAAGTCAGCACCTCACGGAGAGGTGCAGGAAGGCACAGGTCTCTTCAGACCTAGGCTGGAGCTGGCAGGCTGCTACTTTCTGCCACATTCTCTTGGCCAAAGCATTTTGGAGGTCTTCCCGGACGTAGGGGTGGAAAGCTAGGGATGACTGAGGGTCTGCCACATCACACTGCACAGGACAGGAGGAGAGAGAAGGCCACCTCTCAGACGCACTCTGTCTTCAAGCTGAAACTGCAAAACTTCGAGTGCTAAGTTACTCGGTGCATTGTTTTCCTTGTGGTAAGAAAGTTGGTCCAAGTTTAGCTTGTTCTGGAGGAATAAGGAGGTGGGCGGAAGGTGGGAAGAACAGAGCGTGTGAGCCGGCTCAGGCAGGACCAACATGACAGTGCAGTGAGGTGTGACAGGGAGGAAAAGGGGCTCTCTTGGTCTATCCGGGGGGCAGCCAGGAGATCATGGACCCTCACTTTCCAGGGGTCAATGGAAATGCCCCACATCTCTGGGGCAAAGCCCAGCACCTCCACCTCCCAGCAGATCAGGGCAGACACACCATGGCATGCTCTTGGGGACAGATCCATGGTACTTCCCAGTAGTGCCATTTCTGGGGCCACGCCTGCCTGCACTCTTGTCCCTGGTGGACCCACTGCAGTGCCTGTTGGGCTGTCCTGTTACTCCAGCATTAGCCATTTTAAGAAGATACACAGAGTCCACTTTTGAGGTAGCTCGTCTCTGTGACATCCAGCCACACCAGACATGGTAGGTTGTTTGGTTGTCTGGCGTCACCTTCCCACTGCAAACCCTTCTCCCTGTCCTGCCTTACGTGCTTCCGCTCGCTTCTGTGTCCCTAGAGGCAGAGATTCCTGATCTCAGCCAAGTGACTGAAACTCCCTGCCAAGGTGGCCAGACATATTTGTAGACAACATATGATTCTTTTTAAATGACTCTGTATTTATATGCTGTTTAGTATCCCTTTGGGAGACAAAAACTCCAAAAACAAATTTAGCATAGATAACACTGTACTTAGTCAGCGAACCTAGGACATGCATTTTGCTAGCGTGGTAAATGTCACAGAGCTAGTGGGGTTGTCTTTGTCTATTTCAAATAGCATGCGAAAGCATGACAGAGGTAATGCTTCATTTGTTTTAACAGATATGTCCCAAATAACGTTACTTCAAGTGTTACGACTAAGCCAGTGACCACAACGAAACCGGTGACCACTACCACAAAGCCAGCAACTATTGTGAATCTGCCACCTGCAAACCCAGCCCCCGCAAACCCAGCCCCTGCAAAGCCCGTGGCTGTGAACGCAGCTGCCTCGAAGCCCGTGGCTGGGAACCCAGCCGCCGTGAAGCCTGTGGCTGTGAACACCGCCGCCTCGAAGCCCGCGGCTGTGAACCCAGCCGCCGCGAAGCCCGTGGCTGTGAACCCAGCCGCCTCGAAGCCCGTGCCTGTGAACGCAGCCGCCTCGAAGCCCGCGGCTGTGAACGCAGCCGCCTCGAAGCCCGTGGCTGTGAACGCAGCCGGCTCGAAGCCCGTGCCTGTGAACGCAGCCGCCTTGAAGCCCGCGGCTGTGAACCCAGCCGCTTCGAAGCCCGTGGCTGGGAACCCAGCTGCTGCAAAGCCTGTGGCTGCCCAGCCTGTGGCCACGAACACAGTCACGGTCAGACCTGCGGTAGTGGTGAAGCCAGTGGCTGCAGCAAAGCCTCCAAAAGCACAGCCAGCAGCTGTGAGACCCCCACCCCCTCCGGCAAAGCCAGCTTCCACCAAGCCGGAGGCCCCCAGGACGCAAGCTAAACCAGCTGCAGCCACCAAGCCAGAGGCTTCCCGGCCACAGGCCAAGCCAACAGCCCTCAAGCCAGCCGCTGCTAATCCCATGGGTAAGATGCCCTCCCAGACTCCTGCTTAGACCGCAGTGCAAACTTGGCCATCACACTGGGATTTGAACACCTACCCACGTGGTACATTCTAAAAGCTACTAGCCTGGAAGGGCACTGGCCAAACGTTACTTTGTTCTGTTCTAGTCTTTCTTTTATAACTCTCGGAGGCGGGTGAGGCTCCAGCTCCTGGTGTTCCTTCCCAACCAGCCTGTTCCTAGGCTTGGGGGTCGGAGCCCTTATTTTCTCTGAGCTGTCAGTCCACCCAGCGCGCCTGCCCTGGAAACACAGCTGTCTAAGATAAGGGGTGAGGTCCTAAGTGGACATAGGTTTAGACCTCACGTAAGGCATGAGAGAGAGAATGGTCTGCTGCTGGTTCTCAGGCTGTAAAGCAAGTGTTTCTGTGCCTGGTTTCTGGAGCCAGGCCCCCCGTCCCCAGATGATGACTCAAACAGATCTAGATGGACCCCCGGGAATCGTAAGCTTTGCTCCACACTAAGCACCTCGCCATGGAGGAGTCACCCGAGACGCCTACTGTGACAACATTAGGCTATTTAGTCCCGCAAACTAAGTCGGAGCTCAGGCCACCAACTCGTCCTCCAAAGCCTGATTGTGTTCCCCCTCTGGCTGTGACAGAAACATTATCTGGTGCCAAACAGGTGGATTAATGAGGCCCAGGGCACACTATTCCATCATTTCCTCAGGGAAGGCATTGGATGGTTGTGAGCTCTAAAGGAAGATGAGGCACTCAGGAAAAGAAGGAAGTTGTCTGCATTTCATGGGCGGAGAGAAAGGGCAGGTCCTTTTAAAAGAATTTCACATCAATCCTTAAAATGTCATGACTTCATATATTTTAAATTACAGGGCTTGTCTTGCATCAAACCCTTAGTTGATTGGCACAGGGGATTTTGGATTTTCAAAATTATCTCCTTGATAGCAATTCAACAGGAAAAGAAAAAGATGGCATGCACCTGCTCAGAGGATACTGAGATCTTTTGTTGCTATGAATTTCACATTTCATGCATGCTGATACATAACGGGACCAATATTTTTCAGGAGCTTGAACAAGAAATTGGCTGCCCACCTCACCCAGATTCCAGGCCCACGCTAACCTGGCATTGCTGGGTCAGGCTGGGTGGACGTCACTTTTATCTCTGCTGTCTGCTCTTCTCTTTCAGCGAAGCCAATGGCTGAAGTCCAGGTGTCTGAGGTCACAGAGCACAGCGCCAGACTCCACTGGGAGAGGCCTGAGCCCCCCAGCTCTTACTTTTATGACCTCACTGTCACCTCGGGCCACGACCAGTCCCTGGTTCTCAGGCAAAACCTCACCGTCACTGAGCGCGTCCTCGGCGGCCTGCGGGCCGGACAGACCTACTACGTGGTGGTGGTCTGCTACCTGAGGTCGCAGGTCCGCGCCGTCTTCCGTGGCACCTTCAGCACAAGTGAGTGTGCAGGTGGCTCTGATTTCCGCAGGGACCTCAGCGGGACGGAAAGGACACAGCTCCCTGTCGAATCTGTCCCGAAGTACCCACGGCGCTCGGCAGTACAAATCAGCACCCTGGGTGCTTTGGTTGCACCCTAGCTTTAGGAAGCCACAGAACAGAAGCGGGGGTCCAAGTGCTGCTCCTGCGACGTGGCACTGGGGCCACACCTGGTGACACTGCGGGGAATAGGACAGGAGGGTTCTCTGCTGCCACCCCTGTGCCCGTTCCCGAGCTCGGGGATTGGAAAGCACCAGCCACACCTGCCGCCTTCCCCAGCCCCTCTCACAGCCCTCTCCCTCTGGGAGATGCACGTGCAGAGACCCAGTGGGCCCTGTGTTCTGTTTTCTTAGATGGCAGCAGAAGAGCACGTGTAGGAGGTGGGAGGATTCGGTCAGAGGTGCGGGCATTTCCTCCGCTTGCTGTTAACAGGTGGCCCCAGTGTTCACATTGCAGCATATATATTGTGCACAGGGACTGCTTGGGTTTCTATTTCCATGACCCCCTTTAGATGAGAGGTTCTTCATGAAATGCAAACTTGCATCGGTCACTAAGCAACCTCAGCCCTCTGGTTCCTGACGTACCTACTAGCTACATGCGTTTTTCCTTTACAGAGAAATCTCAGCCTCCACCTCCACCTCCAGCAAGGCCAGCTTCTAGTTCAAGCATCAATCTAGTGGTGAAAACAGAACCCTTGGCTTTTACCGAAACAGGTGAGTCACAAAAATGTAAGGCCCATTGGTGGCACCGAGAAAGGAGTCCTCCAGCAGTTCTAAGCTTTGGAGATATTGATTCTGGACCGTCTGCCTGGGTCTGATTGCCAAGACTTCCCAGGGGAGAATCAAGCAGGGGCTCTGTGGCTTCATTCTGCAGATTCCTAGGGGCAGTGGGGGTGCGCCTCCCTGTCCTCGGACCCTGAGGGGCGACTGGGTGGGAGTCAAAGTAAGGTTCCAGGCAGAACGCAGGCATCTGCTAGTCACTGCCTCTGAGCTCACATTGAGCTGAGAGTGGGTTTGTGGGCAGCGAACGGTTTCATCCACTCAGTGATTTGACCTAGTGCGAGACTGCTTAGCAGAATTTGGGAATGCAGATCAGAATCGTGGATGCAGAGGTTTGGATGCAACCCGGGCGGTGCCCTGGTTCCGTTCTCTGGCTCAGTCTCCCATCCTGTCCTGTGTGCCAAGCCCTGGGCTCGGCACGGGCTTTACCTGTCGTCAGTTTCTGGCTGCTTTGCTGTGACTTGGTGACTGGTCCTCGGCGATGGGACTGCGGAAGACCGGTCAGCCCTCGGCCGGTGGAATTGGAGCCTGGCCCCTTCGTCCTGCAGAGACTGATGACTGAAATGGTTGCTGTGTTTGGCTTAACAGTGCGCAACGAGAGTTGATACTCACATAACAGAGATCAAAATTCCACAAGGACTTTTGAAATAATACCGTTCTGTTGACCCCGAGGCAGAAGTTTCTGCCAACTATGGGGAAGCGTGTTACTTTTTGCTGGGTTGGCCCCGGTCAGGAGAAGAAAGGCATTTCTCGTTACAGTGCTGATTGCCATCACCAGTGACAATAAAGACGTTCGTGGCGGCTTCTGTACTGAGTCAAATTAAGCGCAGCTGAGGCTCTTTTGTAGGTAGACGGAGGCCTGTGTCAAGCATGCACTGTCACAGTGACAGCACTTTATTTTTTGAGCTGCTGTGTAGATAACTGCTCATTCTACTCTTTCCACCATGAATTTTTAAATGATGTTTACTTGTCTTTCTTACCCTTTAATTATAGTTTGCCTTTGGAGACAAATCTAGGATTTGGTCTGTGTTAACGACAGCGACATGGCTTTCAAATTTCTCTTCTCCCGGGGGCAAGCCTGGCAGGCGAGGCTCTCCTCAGTGTGGATTTGTGGAAAGCAGCCAGAGCTTCACGGCAGATCGAATAACTCAGCTTTAACGTCTTAGGGATGGCGTGAAAAGACCTGAAAAAACCTCAAACTAAAACTGGAGGGGGGCACATGCAGTAAGGGTGGGGTGGGGGGAGAACGTGAGGCTCGACCCTTTTGATTTTTGCCTAACGTAGTTATCCGAGTTCACATCGAAGGACTGCAGTTGGCCTTTGTCCCTGCCCAAGGGACCCTGCAGCTCCCAGTCCTTCCTGATCTGTCCTAGAAGGCTGCCTGGCCTCAGGATTGGCCTCAGAGAACACACAGGTTCCCTTCAGAGATAAGGGCAGGGACAGCTGGACGCTGAGGTCTGTGTGACCCCTCCCCCACCCCCACTCGCCAGCTCCCTCCCTCCTTGCGTGTGGGAAACGCTGGATTTTCAGGAAAGTTTGCTTCCTTGAGAGCGCATGACGTGGAGTCACTGGCAGGCAGCGAAATCTGGGGATTTTGGGTTCTCTTATGTGTGGTCCAGATGAAGGAGAACGTGTAAACATGGGTTAGCTGGCGTAAACAGTGCGACCTCGGAGCCCCAGCCTGGTAGGCTGCTCGGCCTCTGCCTTGCGGAGCTGCCAGTTTCCAAAGGGGGGAGGTGGTTTCCATGGAGACCTTGGACACCGTCTCCCCCCAGGAAGGAGAGGAGACTTTGAAATCGGGCTGTGTCTCCGTCAGAGCTCCCGGCCCTTTGACACAGATGAAGCTAAAGCCTGTCTCTCTCGTCCTGGTGGGTACGTGTCCAAACCCGGGGTGTGCGTGACCTGCTATTTCACACGCGTGCATGTGTGTGCACATGTACACCACCCAGTGATCAGGGCTGGACGAGGCTATAAATTCCCTGTTTCTCCTAAGAGCAAAAGCCCCACACAGCTGGTCTCTAGCCCACTAGGTAACAAAATAGCACCTCGCCAGGAGAAGGAACTGAATACATACGGGCTCCGTGGACACAGCACGGGCCCACACTCCGTGACACTCTTGATAGCTCTTTTGGAACTAAATTATTGAATATTTACTTCAAAACGTTCCAGATTCAAAATGCATGTCGACAGAGGAGGGGCACCAGGCACTCGCCTCGCCCTCTCTCCGCCAGCCCCCTTCTGCCTTTCTTCTCCTCTCCTCTTTGCTACTGTATTTCCTTTGGGAGGGGTTAGAATATTTTAATGGTGTTTGTAATTTTAGAGATAGAGGTGTGGCCGTAGTCATTTTTGCTAGGCACAGGCAGGTGTAGCTTAGCAGGTTCCCCCAAAGAGCGGGTCTCGGAAGTCAGGATGAGTCCGTTTAAAACGGGAAGGCTTCCTCGGAAGAGATCTCTCGCATTTCTGTGCCGTGGAAATAGAGATGCCTGGTGTTTTGGCCAGGATAGTGTGGGGCCTCAGGAACACTTTTGTCTGTTTTCCAAATGTGACTTTGTCCACAGGGCAGTGTCCTGATATCCCTGTGGCGAGCCTGGCCGTCTCTCAGCAGGGTGCCTGTAGGAATAAGGTGGGAGTGCAGGAGCAGTGGTCTGGTTCTGGGTAGTTTGGGTACAAATCAGAGGAAGCCAGAGAGGCTGGCGGGTCGGGGAGCAGTGCACCCACTGCCACGCAACCCCTCGGGCGTCCCGGGGAACCAACGTGGCCATCTGGGGCAGGAGCTGGGGTGGTGAGCGTCTGGTGACATCAGAGTAGATGAATGCAGGCTGGGGTGGCCGCAGAAGGGAGGAGGCATGTCACCCCAGCCAGTCTTCTCATCCGCTGTGGCTCTGATGTTCCTCCCTCAGCATGGGCACGCCGGAGAAGGGAGGTGACTTTGTGAGTTGTCCTCATTTCATTACGGCGTCCTTGGGTCCCATAGGTCTTTGACTAGGCTCCTGGGAGGGAAGAGTCTAAGGGAAGGTGTCGCAGGTGTGGGCACCAGCCCCCCCCTCTCTGCCAACCAGGGCGAAGGCAGCCTGCGTCTTGGTACCATGTGCCTTGGAGTCTGGTCCGCCCTGGTCACCCCAGCTTTGATCACTAATGGGACGTGCAGGTTCCCCTTCCTTTTTGGTGCTGGTCAGAACTGCAGATGTCCACCTTCTCTGTAGCCAGGCACAGCCTGCCCTGCTGGGTTTCAGGGGCAAAGGGCCAGCTGCTGCTCCTCTGAGCCGGGAGACTCAGGCCCGCCAGCCCGGCCAGCCAGCCGTTATCTGCCCCTGATAACCTCTGGCCCAAAGGAGGCCTCGGGCTCCCAGACGTTTAGATAACAGCAGATGTCTGTGCTTCTTCCCCAGCACAGTGTGGGCTTGGTCAGAAAGCTCTGTAAACAGAAACCCCCGCGGTGGAGGGTGAAATTTCCTCTGCAGACGTGGAGGGGACTGCGGAGTTCCTGCGGGGCCCTCACACCAGAAATATGCATCTAAATGGAGACTTCCTGCCAGAGGCAGGGAGCCTCTCGGCATCCCCTCCTGGGAGCTTGCTGTGGGGCGCTTCATGTCACAAGTTTTATTGACTTCAGCACGTGTTCTTGTGTGTCCTTGTTGAATTTGTCTGGCGAGGGGGCACACAGCTCTGCACGGGGCTGTGCACACACGTGTACCCCCGGGGACTTTCTGCTTCAGCTCTGCCTTTGACTTTCAGTCTCTCTGGCTTGTTATGAAAGGCACCACCTTAATTTCTGTTATATTTTGAAGGAATTTAAATGCCATTTTGCCAAGGAGCAAAGATAAGTAAAAAGCTCTGTGGCGTCCAGGTTCAGAGGGAGACCGAGGACAGAGCTGACTGCCTGCCCGGGGAGCCAGCGGAATCAGTAACATTCAGGGTTCCGAGTGCAGTTCCCCAAGGCCTTTCGGAGCGAGGATCCCATGTGCTCTCTGCAGCCATGGATTATTATGTCCATGCATCGGCGGGGACACAGAGGCTCAGGCAGAGCAAGGGACTTCCCCCCGACAAGCTCTCCTTCTCCTCGCTGTCTCGTGCTGTGACCGTGGGGCCACACCGCCCCGGAGCCTGGAGCCACAAAGCTGCTCTCATCGGTGCTGCTTCCCCCCTTGTCATTGCAGACATCTGTAAGTTGCCCAGAGATGACGGGACTTGCAGGGATTTTGTGCTAAGGTGGTACTATGACACGAAGACCGAGAGCTGTGCGAGGTTCTGGTACGGAGGGTGTGGCGGAAATGAAAACAGATTCGACACACAGCAGAACTGTGAAAAGCTCTGCGCTTCCGGTGAGTGACTTTCCTTCCTGCCGGGGCTGTCCCAGGCAAACATCGGGAAATGTCTGAGCCACAACGTTTGATGCCTATGGAAAAAAAAGATAAATTGCCTCCGCAGACGAGGAAGATGTTCAAATAAAACACACGAGAAAAGATAAAATTACACAAAAAGCACCCACATGAACTTAATTTTTGAATTATCCTTTTGTTTCCTAAAATCATGCTTGTATTTTTGATAATGAAGAAACACATGGCCAACTACTTGGCATTGGTCAGAAATGTTACCAAGTTCTGATTATTCATAAAGTATCACATCCAACATGATTATCAGAAAAATAAAGTGATGGTCAGTTATAGACAACACTAAAGACACGCGTGTATATTCATCTCTAGATAATTTTGCTCCCTATAAATAATAATGTTGATTTGGGGACCTCCCTACCTCTAGGATATTGGGCAGCGCCATGGGTGACAGAATAAGCGCCGATCAGCCCAGAGCCTGTGGGCAGCGCCAGAGAGGAGAACACAGTTTGCCTGGGCTGGGAGACCACGCGGGGTCGGGGTGAACTCGGGCTGCATAGAGCCCAAGCCTAGGCCGAGGTGGACACAGGGGCGGGTGACAGTGATGAGCGGAGAGGGACAAAGGGGTGCAGACCTGGGGCATGGTCACTCACTATACACACGCTGTCCTGTGTGGTCAGTAACATGGCTATTTCCTGTCCTCTCCCGCCCACCCCCAGGCTCAGCGCTCCCCAAACCTGGAGTCATCAATGTGATGGGAACCTAGGCGTGGCTGGCCGCAGCACATACCTCTGGAGGAGAAGGAGGCAGCCATGGCAACTCTTCATCTTCGTCTCTGCAGAAGGCCCGGGTCCATTCCCTGGCTCTGTGCCGTTCCACGCTTTGATTGACACTCGACCCGGAGGAAGCCTTCTGCTGCGAGACCTGTCAATTTGGTGCTAAACGCGTCTGTGGACCCTGGCTCTCTGTCTCCAGGCAGTTACGTCGCGTCCCTTGAATGGTGTGTAATCCTTAGCCCCTGCTGGTGTGTATGTGAGCACCCCGTCAGCTCCAGCACGGAGTTCGTGTTTGCCTGTTCCGGGCAATGCCAGGTCTAGGAATCAGCCCCCAGCGCCCAGCACCGCTATATGCTCCCGCTTGGTTCACCCCCTTAGTTACGCAGTGCTTTAGACGGAGAAACCAGACCCCGCACGTTCAGCCCCGCCCCCACCCGTTTCCTGGATGAGGCTTCGGGCTAATTTTCTAAGTCCTATGACAAATGATCTCGTCAGGAGGAAGCAGCGTCCCTAACCTGTGTGCACTGTTGGGACCAATGCCTCAATCACAGAATTCGAAAAAAGCCATGAGGCAGAATGTTTTTGGCATTCCTCAAAAATTTTTTTAAGGGAGGGGGATGGGATTTAATTTTAATTTTAAAAATTTTAGGAAATTTATACAAAGAAACTTTTTAATAAAGTATATTGGAAAATGGTATGCATTTGCTGTTCTTGGCGGTCGTGTGTCTGTAGATCTGATGGGTGGGACCCCAGGTTGGGGACTGCGCCCGAGCTCTGGGGCAGGTGACCGAGCCCACTGGGTCCAGCACCCGGACAGCTGTCACTGTCCAACTTCTTAGAGCCCCAGAGCCCCAGTCCACCTCCTTGTCCCCCTCTTTCTGCCCAGTTTAGCTTGTTCCCTGCTCACAGTGGCTTCCCCAGGACTCCCCGCCCCTTCCACCCCTGCTCATGCCCACCCCCACCTCATCTCTGAAGGCCCCCTTTTAAGGCAGAGGCTGGCACGGCGGACCCACAAAGGGCTCAGCAATGGTCCTGAATTCCCTTCCCACGGGCACAGTGCCCAGGGCAGCTCGCCTGGGGCCTCCCTTGAGCCGCGCACGCGCAGGCCGAGCTCATTCCACTGGAGCAAAGTGACACTTGCCGTGGGGCCAAGGTAGGGAGCCTCGTGGGTGCAGCTGTTGGGGCAGAAAACGGAAGAAGTCTTTGTGAGGCTTCTGTAGACCCGATGGGCAGAATCCCCCCAGGCTGGGGATGGCAGCCGAGCTCTGGCCTCTGGTCCTAGAATTGCCCTGTGGAGGGACAGAGACCTCTGTGACGGCTGGTGCCACAAACTGGGTGGTGTAAATCCACGGCCGTGTATGTGCTTGCCATTTGGCCGGCTGGCATCTACCATGAAGGTCCTGGAAGACACACAGGGAGGAGCCCTTCTTGTCCTGCAGGCCTTCTGGTGGAGGCCACCGCCTTGGACCTCTTTGGCTTGCACTTGTGTCCCACCAGCCTCCCTCAGCGACCCCGCACCTGTGTGTTCTCCCTGTGTCCTGTCCTCCACTCCTGTCTTCTCGTGAGGACACCAGTCGTGTGGGATGAGGTCTTAGGGGTAAGGACACATCCTGGGGTCCCGGGGGTCAGAACTTTCCTATCTCTTTTCTCTTGGAGTGACATTTCTCCGCCCCATGGCGCAGTCTTAGCATTTCCAGATCCTGCTCTCACCTGCCCCGTGCTGGCCAACCACTCCCACTGGGGAGCGGCTCCCATGATGAGACCTTGGCCAGAGTCTGTCATCTCCTGGGCATTTTCATTATTAGAATCGTCACTCCTGGCTGGCAAGC
>PVJX010009134.1:0-62337 GCA_004027295.1 Dolichotis patagonum
GCAGGAACTTTGACAAACAGCCCAGAGCTGCATCCTGCCACTGGAGCAATCTGTCTGTGGAGCCAGGAAGGAGGGCTGGGTAGCAGTTGTTTGGGAAACTATGTGGGACAAAGAACCCCACTGCTCAGGATGTAGACACATGCAGCCCCAGCCTCTTGCCTGGCCTTGACCTCTGAGCTTGACCTCACCAGGACCCCACTTTCCTCATAAGCCCTGCTCAGGACTGAGGACCTTGCCATCTCACATGGAAAAGTGCCATCCCCTAGAGCCTTGGGTCCAGCTATTACAAAGTCCAGTGCCACCTCTTCCCAGGCCCAGCACAATGGATATGACTTCTGGTAAGATGGAGGTGGGGAACAAAAGTGATTATTCTTCCCCGTGTGCCTGACTGTCTGCACTGGGTGCTAACCCTCCAGGCAGCCTCAGAGGGGAGGTGTTATTATCATCCTTGCTTCACGGAGCAGAAGACCAGTTTAGGGAGATTACATCCCACACAGGTTGGCACATCTGCAAGCAGCAGAGCCAGGCTCCAGGTCCCAGAGCTGTTTTGCATCCACCTGCCTTGTCAGTATGCTGTCCAGCTGCCTGGAGGCTGGCTCTCGCCACTCAGGATCAACACTGGCCTGCTCCAGGTCATAAACTAGACTGGTTAATGGCAGAGGCGGGAATAAACCCCTCAGCACCTATGTCAGGACTCTCCCTGTGCCCAAGGTTCCAGCTATTGCCATAAATTGTTCCAAAGAGTTATTAGTTACAGATGGGCTCCTGGGTGGCAGTGGGGGAGGTCTGACCACCAGGTTTCAGAAGTGGTGGATTGGATGCCCATTCAGGCCAGGCATCTTCCCCGCTGCTTGTCCCATGAGGTATAGGTACCTGGAGAGGGAAGAGAGCCGCCCTCCCCAGGGCATCTTAGGGAAGGATTGGCGGGCAGTGCCACTTCCTTCTCCTTAGAGAGCTGGGTTTTTCCACTGGCTCTCCCCAGCACTGTGCTGGATCTGGTCACATCTTCCAGAATACATGAGCTTTCTATCTACAAGGAGATCTTTAAAATGGGGACATCTGGGACCTTGGAACAGGTCCCCATCAGCCTGAGCAACATCCCAGACTAGTGGTCACTTGGGATGGGCCCTCACGGCTGCTTTACTATCTATTATGCAGGATCAGTGAATAGTCAGGACAAGAAGTCCCAGTACCAAGTGACATGGACCCTCCAGGACCAGAGAAGGACCAGAGCAGCCAGTGGAGGTCCCTGGAGTCACACTCCAGGCCTCAGATTTTAGCTGCTTCACCACCTGCTTCAAACTGGGCTCAGTCTCCTCTGAACGCTCCTGCCCCAAGTTCCTGGAAGCTCAGCAAGACTGGAAAGGCAGGAACAAGTGACACCAGAGGCCTTTCTGGCATGTATGGGGAAAGCTCACCCCACCCAAAAGTGCTGTTTGTCCTGCCAGGGAAGTGGGGCTAACTGTTGCATGCAGTACAGAGTTTTCCCTCCTTTGAAGACTGAATGGGGTCTCCATCTCCCCTTTGCAGGGACAAAACCTTCTCAGGCATCACTCAGCTCCTTCAGTGACTTAGTGTGGGTGGGGCTAGGCTCTGAGGGTGATAAGAGGGAAGTTTCTGTCCTCAGGGACTTCCATGACAGTCCTCCCCATGATGCACCTATGGTCAGGTGGGACACTGAGATTGTCTCCCTATTTCCTAGACAGGGAAAACAAGGCAGCGTCAACCCCAGATACTAGCAGCCTGATTCAGGAGCCCAGGGTCTCCCTGTGAGGCTGGGAGGAGTTGCCTGGACCAGAGTTCTTGACAATAAACCCAGGCCGATAGGTTTGCAGCTAGATTGACAATGCAACCAGTTCTCACCACACGCCACACATCCCCACAGCCTACAAGCCCAAGATGTCCACAGGATTGAAACCCACTCACCACCAGTTCAGGTCTGGATCCTCGCTGTAGTACTGAGTACTGAGTACTACCCTGGGTGCTGGCCTGGACCCAGGATGGCCCTGAGCCACTGCACGGGGCTCTGTAAAGCTTTTGGGTACTTTTAGCTGGGGGTCTTCCCAAGCACCCTGCCTGCAATGGGGCTAAACCATCTCCCCCAGTGCTAGGTAGAGGTTCTTGAGCCAAAGGCTGTGGCGTGTACTATAGGCATGGCCCTTCAGAGCATCTGTCTCTTGCCCTCAGTCCCAGCCCCTGCCCCTTATCTCTTGGCCATGCCCCTGGTCCACAGTCCCCAGCCCTGTAACCTCACCTTAAAGGCACAGGTGGCTGAGCACTCATTATCTTCTGTGTGGCACGGATCTAGCACAGAGTGGGAGATCCAGGCAGGTATCATCCTCTGCAGCATCGCGGCAGCTCTCTAGCTGGGTGGCAGGATCAGAAACTTATACTCTGACTCAGAGCTCCACCCTCCTGGCTACCTCTTGGCAGTGGCTGGCATGGCCCAGGGCGTGGCTAAGGAGGATAGCAGGTAGGGTACCTGGCTGAGCTTTCTCATCAGCAAGGGACCACTACCTGCAGATTTTAGAGATTCAGACCTTGCAGGGGCTCTGGCTGTGGCAGGGGAGAGAGTGGGCTGCCCAAGGGCACATCAGTGGTAAGAAGAGGATGTTGGTCCCTGGCTCTCCAGCTCACCAAGGTCATGACTCATAGATTTCCCACTGGGAGAGATGCCCTCTATCCTAACTCCTCTTCAGACGCATGGCATGATGGCCCAGGAACTGTGGCTGGGCATCACATAAGAGGCAGAGAGAGGGTCCCTACATTAGAGGGAGAAGAAAAAAAAACAATCGACTGATGCCATGGTCAGCAAAGGGTCCAGGGCAGCTGCTTCTGCCCTATCTCCTGGGAGGCTGTGTAGAGACAGAGCGAGTTCAGCCCCTGCAGTTTGAAGGATGCACCGCTCCACCCTGCCTTGTGTAGATGATTCTTATCTCTGGCCTGGTGGTTGGCTCATTTGGGCTGGATAAGGGTAGCTTTGCCGGCTTGGCTGCCTGACTCTTATGCTGGGAGTTTCCTGCCTCAGCTCTTGCCTGAGGCCCCACAACCGGCTTTTCTGGCCCACAGATAGGAGCAACTTTATGGGACCAAGGGTGAGATCTGAATGCGGGTAGTTTGGGTCAAATGCAGGTGGGCTCTGCAGAACCCCTTCCTGGGCCTGGCCCTGGCCCTTGAGAGAGAGGATGAGGCCTGAGCCTGCCACCCTCAAAGATTCTCTCCCTGTCCTGCCAAGGACACAAGTGTAGCACCCATATCCACAGTCAATGCCACAAATTCAACTTAGCTTGTGCACCTAGTGAACATTTACAAATACAAACCACTAGAGTGGAAATGCCAGGCTTGAAGCTGCTCAGACTGAGATCAAATAAGTCCAGCCCATCAGAGGCTCTGAGGTTGAGGTCTCCCTGTGGGGACAAGGGACATCCTAGGAAGATCATTATAATTGTAAGGATCTGTGGTTTACAGAATTCTGCCACCAACCAAGACCTGGACAAGGTGCACAGAAGATGGAAGCTGGAGTCTGCTAGGGAGGTAGAGTAAATGAAGGCTTCATAGAGGTGGCATCTGAATCCAAGAACTGCTGTGACAACCCAATCCACAGCACTGCACTGTCCTGCAAGTGTCTTACCTGTCCCCCTCCCCCATTCCCTTCATTCCCCCACCTTCCCAATCAAATAGGCCCAGGGCAAACTGTGAACTCCAAGAATTCCCCAAGGCCTGCTGTTTGGACCTCATCTCACAAGTCTCCACCCCACCCCATCCATTGCAGGCCATTTCCTCTCCTTCAGCTCCTCAGGAGCAGTGCCTCAACTTACTCATTTGAGTTGGATTAAAATCAAATTGAGTAGGAGGCTAAGGAAGTGGAGGTGGGGTGGAAACTTCTTCCATACCCTCCCAGGTGCCTCTGACTGAGTTGGAGGGTTTGCAGCTTCTCACTGAGGTTGGGTCATCTATCAGTAACTGTCACCACCCACCTGCTGTGTGGCACCTCCCTCAGGACTGCTCAGGCAGTTATCTGGGCTCAGGAAGAGCAGGGTGAATGAAATGGCCAGTTGCACAGTGTGGTTGCTAAGTGGCACAGAACGGGGCTGAGGGCATGCAGGGAAAGGCAGAAGTCACTGGGAGATGAGAAAGGGGCTATGTTCCCGAGACAGAGTGACAAAGCCCCTGTGGAAAGCTGCTGCTCCTATCTGGTAGCTCCAAATTGGCACACAATGACTGGTCGCAGACACATTCCCCTGGTGCCCCTTCCTTCTAACACTGTGCTGCAAACAGATGAGCAGCCTGAGCCCCTCTGCACTCCACAGCCCTCCTCCCAGATGAGCAGGGAGCTAGGCAGAGGTAGCTGTGTCCCCAGGGCCTGTGCCTGACTCAGAATGGGTGACCAGGAGCTGCCTTTCACCAGCCAGCAGCCTCCTGGCCTTGGGTGACAGACATTGAGAACCAAATTCCTCTCAGTACCTCAGCTGGTTCCACTCTCCTGGGAAGCCAGCAAGATGATTCTCAAGGGCCTCAGGGACCTGTCCCTGTCCCCTCCCAGCCACAGTTCTGCTTCGCATGGCTTTACCTGCTCACACTTGGCTGGAGATTGGTCACAGCCCCTCACCTGCCACTCTCTTGCTTCAGTGCCTATAACAGGCTTCGTTCTTTGCCAGCAACCTTTGGGTCCCAGAACTTCCAGTAAATGCAGTAGAGCTAGGGGAGTGACCCTTTGTATGTGTGGCATTTTAGGTACTATACAGAAGCAGTTCAAGTCAATAGTGAAAAGATGGACTACTCATTACTGGAAAAAACTTTCTTATCTTTTGTAGTAAAATAAAGTTAGATCTTGACTTTATATCTGCACAAAAATAAATCTCAGAGAGATTATCTTGTCATTTAAACAATCTATGATTTACAGTAAAGTATTAGAGCATATTTATATAGTATTGAGGTGGGGAGAATTTTCTTTCTTTTTTGGGGGGAGGGGAGAATTTTCTTAACAAGGCCCTCAAAATCTAAAAGTCAATAGAGAAATATTGCCTTATTTTAATATACAGAAATTTAAAAATTCAGTAAAGCAAAAGATTCTATAAGCATACATCTACCTCCAAAATATGTCTCATATTTCTTGCCCTTAATAAATGTCCATGAATAACAAAATCATCTTTAAAAATAGTAGTTCATGCTAGATTTAATAAGCAAATTCACTAGTGCAGTTGGATACAAAGTCAACACTCAAAAATCAATAGCCTTCCTGTATATGAATAAAAAACTCACTGGGAGAGAAATTAGGAAATAACACCTTTCGCAATAGCATTCCCAAAATTGAAACACCTAGGAATCAATCTAACGAAGGATGTAAGAGACCTCTACATTGAAAACCACAGTACTCTAGAAAAGGAAATTAAAGAGGATATAAGAAAATGGAATGATATCTTTTGTTCTTGGGTAGGAAGAGCTAGTATAGTGAAAATGGCCATACTTCCAAAACTGTTACACAGATTTAATGCAATTACGATCAAAATTCCAATAGCAAGTCTCACAAAATTAGAGAAAACAATCCTAAAATTCATCTGGACCCAAAGGAGACCTAAAATAGCAAAGGTAATTCTGGGCAACAAACGCAAGATAGGGAGCATTATAATACCTGATTTGAAATTATACTATAAAGCTACTGTGATAAAAACAGTGTGGTATTGGCAAAAAACAAAACAAAACAACAACAAAACTAGACCTGAGGATCAATGGAACAGATTAGAAGGTGCAGAAATAACTCCAGTCATACTCAGCTACCTTGTCTTTGACAAAGGTGCCGTATACATTTACTGGAAGAAAGATAGCCTCTACAATAAATGGTGCTGGAAAAACTGGCTTTGCATAAACTGAAGATAAAAACTGGACCCATATTCTTCACCATGCACTAAACTAAATTCAAAATTGCTCAAAGATCTTAGTATTAAAACAGAACCATTAAACCTGCTGGAGGATAGAATAGATAAAGCTCTTGAAAACTCTGGTGTAGGCAAAGACTTCATGAATAAAACCCTGATCACACAGGAACTATCACAAAGAATCAACAACTGGGATCTCATCTTATTAAAATGCTTTTGCACAGCAAGAAAAACCACTAACAGAGTGAAGAGACAACCCACAAGGTGGGAAAAAATGTTTTCCAGTTGTTCCTCAGACAAAGGATTACTATGGAGAGCATATAAAGAACTCAAAAATGTCAGTCCTCCCAAGTTTAAGACCCAATCCAAAAATGGTCATCTGAGATGACTACACAATTCTCAGATGAAGAAATATAAACAGCAAACATATATATACATGAAAAAATGTTCAACATCACTAGTCATTCGAGAGATGCAAATTAAAACAACACTGAGATTCCACTTCACCCCAGAAAGAATGGCTATTGTCAAGAAATCAACTAATAACAAATGCTGGAGGGGCTGTGGGGAAAAAGGAACCCTTCTTCACTGTTGGTGGGAGTGTAGCCTGGTGCAACCACTGTGGAAATCAGTGTGGAGATTCCTCAAAAAACTAAGATTAGAGGATTCATTTGACTCAGCTATTCCCTTGCTGGGTATCTTCCCAGAAAAATTAATGTCATACCACAGCAATATATGTGCACTCATGTTTATAGCAGTATAATTTGTAATAGCTAGATTTTGGGAACAACCCAAAGGCCCATTAACCAAGAAATGAATAAAAAAGATATGGTATTTGTATACAACGGAGTACTACTCAGCCATAAAGAAAGATGAACTGGAGACTTTTATAGGTAAATGGATACAATTCAAGGCCATTCTCATAAGTGAAATAAATCAGACTCACATGTGTAAGCATCATATTGTCTCCCTAGTGTAAGAAGCTGAAAGAGTACAATAGATATTGTGAAATGGGAAGAAACCATTTGAAAGGAAAGAGAAACTAAGATGAGGGAAAGGAAAAAAGAAGGAAGGGAAAAGCAAATATATATATATATATATATATATATATATATATAGTGATAGTTATACTACTAGTTTCTCTTAATTCATTGAAAAAAATGTTTGTGCTAATATTGTTTGGACAATTAAATGCCTACATCTTGTACTATGCATAACTAATTTAAAGATAACAACATGCAATGTATTAACTATTGTTACTCTATCGTCTTGTTTTGAAATTTTGGGTTTTTTTTCTCTTTAAAATAAAAGTTTAAAAATAACCATAGTTCATTGTCATAATGAGCCACAAAATTCTGTATAATTAACATGCACTAATAAAACATAGAGAAAAAAAAGAGAGTCTTACTCTCCTATTACTAAAATAAATTACAAAGCCATACTAATACAATAGTATGTTACTAGCCCAAGACTAGGACCAATAGGGACAAAATAGAGGGACTGGATACAGATTTCTACCATACAAGAGAACTTAATATGTGATACATCCTATACCAGAGAGCAACAGGAAAGAATGACAGATGCCACATGACAAGGGCAAATATGGCCAGATGACAAGGGCAAATATGGCCAGCAATGTACAGCAAAATAAGACAGTACCCCCCACCACATTTAATGCTATTCAAAAGATGAGCTATAAAAAAAAAGAATCAACATAGGGAAAAACCAGGAGAATCCAAAAGAAAACAACAGATGAGACTTCACTATAGCTATTACACTGGAAAGCAATGAGAAATTGGATAATGATGTGTATTTGCTGGGGCTATGTGGACAGAGGCACCATCATGCTCTGTTCTGGAAGAGGAGATGTTATGGTCAGTCTGTCACTACTTAGACCAAGTAAAACTATCTGCAGAGCAATATGCCTGGGGCTTGTTTTTCCCAGGGAAATCTCCCACAGCGCACAGAAAGATGCATAAGAGGGCACTTATTCTATGTCACTTATGGTTTCAGAATGTGGAAGCAAATTGTGTGGGCATCACTGGGAGAGTAGAGAGAAAGAGGTGACAGATGAAGACAGTGGAGTAGGACATAGCAGGTCAAAGTGACAAATGAAATGTAAACACATGTGGGACAGAGGTGCCTCTCTGTGCTCTGAACTGGGTCCCTTATGCCTTTAGATGAGGGCATGTCCTCCTCTAGGTCACATCCTTTGTCTTCAGAAGTCCTCTTTCAGGGATGATGGGAAAGAGCACTTCCCTCCGAGTCCCTTCTCTCTTCTGTCACAGTTCCTCCCCTCATTGCAAGGATCTGCTCAGATCTCTCACTTGCCCCTGACCCTCGTAGTCATCACTGTCATACATCCGCCCTCAACTCACATGCCTGACTGCTTTTGAGACATCTGCAGCATAGGGAAAGCCACTCCCTGTCCTGGAAGGACCGGCCAACTCCTGAATCACTCCGTTTCATCATCTGGTAATGGAGTGGAGAAAGCGCGTTGGTTGCTGTTCCTCCAGAGCACAGGAAATGGAAGCCATGTCTTACGCAAGTAGGGAAAAGACTTCTCAAATGCCTCATAAATAATGTACAATTACTATGTGTCAAGAACAGATATATTTTAATAAAAATACAGGGCTGGGGATGTAGCTCAGTGGTGGAGTGTTTGCCTACCATGCGGGAGGCCCTGGGTCCCATTCCTATTACCAAAAAACAAAACAAAAAATCTACAAATGAAAACAAAAACAATGAAATTAAAAAACTCAGAAGTAGACACAACACTTGGGCTTCAGGATGATTTCTCAATCCAAAGGTACATGGCAGGGAGAGGCCAGGGTAGGAATGGGAGGGGGAAAGGAAGTAGGGCTTTGGCGGGCAGAGACTGCTTTCCTGCCCTGCTGAAAATACTGCCTCCCAGAAAAGCACACCATCCCTGCTTACTCCTTAATTCAAATTACTCCTTTTTAAAAAGTAGTAAGAGGAAAAAAAAAAGTAGTAAGAAGGCTGGTGATACGGCTCAGTGGCACAGCGCCTGCCTGGCAAGCATGAGGTCCTGAGTCTGAGTCCCAGTACTGAAAGAAAAAATAATAAGAAATATTTCTGATACACAAAATACATACAGAACAATCAAGCAAACACACATGAATCCATTCACAGCTTAAAAAAATAACATTGGCAGCAGAGTGAAGCCCCCTGTGTAAATGACCATCAGCCAGACATGTGCCCATCACCCGTCACCTCTCTTCCTAGGGATAAACCCTAACCTGAGTTCAAAACTATCATTCCAAGTATTTCTTCATTCTTTCTCTATACATTCATGTGTTCTTAAGCTGCATTTGGTAGTATTTTGTATATTTTAAAACTATCTTCAACAACATACTATAAAGAATATGCACTCTATTATAAACATGTTTTCCCCCTCTACTCAACATTATGTTTTTTGTTTGTTTTGTTGGTTGGTTTTGTGAGACAGGGTCTCACTATGTAGCCCAGGCTGGCCTCAAACCTGCAGTGATCCTCCTGTCTCTGCCTCCCGAGTGCTGTTATTACAGGTGTACACTACCGCTCCCAGCCACCATTATGTCTGTCAGATTTACCTATATTAATTAATATAGATCTGGTTTATTCATATGAATAGCTGTGAACCTGTACCACCATTATTTATCCCATTTTGGGTGACACATATTCAAGCTGTGTCTAAGTTTTTGCTATTATCATATTTCATGAATTCTAAGGCTCATGTTTTTTTCCCATTTAAAAATTTCTGAAATAAGAAATACTTTTTAAAAATTATGATGTGCAATGTGTGTAATTCCTGTAGCGAGTGATGTACTGGAGATCCAGTGACAAGTGGGACTGACTCAGCTGCTGTGACCACCCTCACACTGCTTCCTCACTGTGTACTCCTTGGAAGAAAACGTGGCTAGTGATGGAGTGCACTCTCACCACTTTTACCAGAGACTGCCGAATTGCCCTGATTTACTCTCCCGTAACTATGTAAGAATGTCCCCTCTGAGGGTGATGTATGAGCTTTGCCACCCCAGTGAGTATAAAATGGTAGTATCACATCATGACTTTCACAGTTCTGAAGGCTGAGAAGTTTACCATCACTGGGCTGCATGTGGTGAGGCCTCTTAGAATTAATCCCTCTTAACAACCTAATCCCCACTGAAAGGCCCCAAGACCTTTCAGCATATGGGGGCCAAACCTTATCATGAATTTTGATGAGAATGAACCATATAGAAACCATAGCACTTGGTACACAGGTAACTCTGCTTGTGACAGGCAGACGTGGTCCTGAGATGGGAAATCAACTGGGTGCTTTGTGAAGTCTCTGCCAGCAGAGGAGTGATGGGGGTCTGTGTCACAGACAAGGACAACAGCCTGGGGGTTCTTGGGATATTTATGGGAAATACTGACTGCTCTGTCAAGTTGGCAAGGAAGAAAAATTATTATAATTTCGGATATTAATGACATGTTTTCAAGGTTTTGGGGTAATTTCATAGCACTAGAAATGAGAACCTTGGTGACATAAAAACGGTATATTACAGAGTTTTTTTTTTCAACCCCCTATTTCTTAATGGTAGAGGGAAATGGTAACTATTTACTGTTTGACAAAAAAAAATTTACAGTTACACTTTAAGTTTTGTCTATATAAATATATATTTAAAATCAAAACTGATTTCTATAAATATATGTGTCAAGAAAAATACTTCAGGGAAATATAATAGGAATTCCAAGATGTTATCTCTGTAACAATTACTAACATATGTACACCAAAAAAAATGCATAAAACAAGTACTACTGGACACAAAAGACCAGATAAACATGAATACAATTATAGCAGAGGATCTCAATACACCATTATCACAAATAAACAGATCAAACTAGGCAAAAAAAATCAACCAAGAAACATCAGAGTTGGCGGGCGCCCCGGGGAGAGAACCAGCCTTCATCTCCTGAGATCCCGCCATGTTGGAATTTAGGGCGCTGGGAAAGAAAGCACCCGGCTCACCTTCCTGCTAAGCCTACCAGCGTGAGCCCAACGGTGCGTGGGCTGGGAATCAAAGCACGGCCAGCTCGGCATCAGGGCCACCCACTCCTCTAGCTTCATCCTCCTCAAGTAGCCATCTAGCCAATAAAACCTCCACTGTCCCCAGGAAAAAAAAATCTTTCAAAACCAAAATATCCCATGACCACTAAATAAAGTTTGACGCATTAGAAAGACAGTGGTTTAGAGGCAAAACAAAAGGAAAATTTAAAGTCATCTAATTATTTTTATTAAAGGCATGATTTGAGTTCCTTAGGCCACCAACATTTGCTTTTATCCTCCATAAGGAAGAGAAAGCATAAATCTGCGTAATTTCCCTCAAGGCAGAGTAGAGAATGCAGTTTTTCAAAAAAACTACATCTTCCAGTGAAGTCTAAATAAAAAATATGTCACCCAAAATCTTTTTTAACTACTAGTATATTAACACCTCATCACTGACCTCAGAAACAGGTTGGCACAGGTGGCTTTCATTCAGCCTTCTGCCCCTATTACAAGAGAGAGTAGACACTATAAAGCCCAAAGAACATAGGGAAACCATCTTGAATGCAGCTTCTCAGAATCCACCAAGTTACTGGACGGGCAGAGGTTTCAGTTTCCCAAATACTTCAAGATTGTGGTAGTACAGGGCATTAGCTGTGAAGAAGTCCGTTGATCCATAACATCCAAGAGTGAAGCAGTCAAACTAAATTCACGGCACGCAGGATGTGGCTTCTTTATAGTCCAGCTCACGCCAGTGGTGAAGCTATGCTATAACTACCTATGAATATGGATCTCCGTAGATGTGAATATTACCCCTTTAGGCTAAACTTTAAATATTATGTATTTCACATTTAGTATTTATTTTGTTCCTCTAAATGAGGTCTTTAAAAATGATTGAGTAGCAGGGTTTTCAAGGTTAAAATTTTGGGTAGGAAACCTGAGTGTGTCGAGACCATGTTTCTACCTATTGGCAGATGGCCAGGCTTTTAAATCAGCTGAAAGCAGTTCTATTTTATGAGTGCTAAAGCCTTAAGACTTATGACCACTGAACGTCTGGATAGAGGGAGGACTAAAGCGATGCTGTTGTGAAAATCACACCTCAAACTACCAGCTAAGCACTGTGATGTGGTCTACCACCCCACATAAATAGGAAAGAGACATATAGTAATACTTTGTGATTATTTTATATTTTTCTAAAATACATTTAAAAATTGTGATATTTGGGAAAAGAAAGAAATAGCAGAGTTGAATAAAACCTTCAAAACAATGGACTTAATACAGAGTGTTCTATCCAACCACAGAGTACACATTTTTCTCAATAGCACATCAAATTTTCTCCATAAAAGATCACATAGTAGCCAGTAAAGCAAGCTTAAGTAAATGTAAAAGAATTAAAGTTATACCACACTTATTTTTTTTCAGTAGGATCCTGTTTTTTATTTATTTTTTTAATTTTATTTTAAAGGGGGTAAAATTAAACACAACAAAACAGAACAGAACGGGACATAAGAAAGCATAAATTTCAAAGCTAGACAACCTGAGATCTTTACTATCTGTCATATTGTCTCTTGTTTTCTTCCAAATGGTTGTCTATATCTTTGCATATGGAGGTTCATAGTAAATAACATAGCCAATCTTTTCACAAGATGTGTAGTTCACTGGCTCCCACTTGCTAAGCTGGGGGGGGCACGGGACGGGGGACAGGATGACATGAGATGTTTGATTCTCAGCCCACACGCTGGCAGGCTCACAGCCCCCCACCAGAGAGGGGAGGAGTTCCTTGTTCTCCTGGCACCCCAGTCAACCACATGGTGCAGGTCCCGAAGCTCCAGGGTCTCCCTCCTTTGGTCCACCAAAAGTCTGCCACATTCACCTGCTATTTCTTTCTGATGAATTGACCATTACAGTTCCAAAGTTCAGGGTGGCAGGCTGGTTGCTGATTTGCTCAGTGCCCTAAGTTCCAACAGGGCACGGATCTCAGGAAATGCTGTTGCTTCTTGCTTCTTACCCTGGGGTGGCTGCGGCTTGCCAGACCACAGTCACTTACCAGGGCAGCAGGCTGGTTGCTGGTTTGCTCAGCACCCTAAGTTCCAACATCAATACCACACTTATTGTCAGAGTAGTGTAATGAAGTTAGAAATCAATGACCAAAAAACCCCCACTGAAATGATGAAAGTGCATGGAACTCAAATAATGCACTCTTAAACAATGGGTTATAGAAAAATCAAGGAAGATATTAAATAGTTTCTAGAACTAAACGACAATGTCAGTACAACATACCAGAACTTAAGGGACACAATGAAAGCAGTCCTAAGAATGAAGTCAATAGCTGTGAATGCCCAAAGCACAAAAACAGAGTGACCCCAAATAAATAACTTAAAAATGCCTTCAACGTCCTAGAAAAGCAAGAACAATCCAAAACCAAAGCAATAATAATCTAATAATAGGCAACGAAATTAAAGTAGTACATAATAAAAATCTTAATAGCTTAAAAAAGAAAGCCCAGGTCCGGATGGTTTCATTGCTGAATTCTACAAAAACATTGGGGAAGATCTAATACCAAATTTCTCAAGCTCTTTAATGAAATTGAAAGAGAAGGAGGACTCTCAAAGTCATTCCAGGAAACCATCATTTCCCTGATTTCAAAACCAGATAAGGATCTAACCAAAAAGGAGAGCCATAGGAATATAGATGGAATATAGATGAAAAAATTCGCAACGTGATACTGGCAAACAGAATGCAATGATTCATCAAAAAGATTACACATCGTGAACAACAGGCTTCATTTCAAGGATGTAAGGATGGTTCTGCATATGCAAAGCAATATACGGAAAACATCGCATAACCAGAAGCAAGGGTAAGAATCACGTGATCTTCTTAATAGACACGGAAAAGGCCTTTGACAAAATCCAACATCAATTCATGAAAAGAAAATATGAAGAAAATAGATACAGAAGGACTTTATCTTAATCTGATAAAAGCCATTTATGACAAACCTTCTGGCAATGTCATAGTAAAAAAGGAAAAAACTGAACACTTTCCATCTAAAATCAGAAACAAGACAGAGATACCCACTGTCACCACTCCTATTCAACATAACACTTGAAACAGTAGCAAGAGCACTTAGGTGAAAAAAAGAAATAAAATGGATATGTGTAGAAAAGAACACTAATAGCAGATGACATGCTCCTCTACATAGAAAACCCAAAAACCCACCAGAAGACTCTTAGAATTAACAACCAAATTCAGGAATGTAGCAGGATACAAAATCAATTCATAAAAATCTGTAGTATTCCTGTACACTGATACTGAGAAAGAAATTAGGAAAAAATATTACTTGCAGTAGTACCAAGAAAAATTAAATACTTAGGAATTAACCTAAGGAAGTGAAAGACCGCTACACTGAAAACTACAGTATTCTGAAATAGGAAATTGAAGAGGATCAGAAAATGGAGAGCTATCCCCTGCTCCTGGATAGGCAGAATCAATGTAGTCAAAATGACCATATTTCCAAACCTGATATATAGGTTTAATGCAATCCTAATCAGAATGCCAACAGTATTCTTCACAAAATTAGAGGAAATAATTTGAAAATTCATATGGAGCAACAAGAGACCCAGAAGAGCAAAAGCAAATCCCTGAGTAACAAGAGTAAAGCTGGAGACATCACAATTCAGGACTTGAAGTTGTATTTTAAAAGCTACAGTGTAAAAATAGCATTGGTGCTGGTACAAAAACAGATAAGAGAATCAATGGAACATCACGGAGGATGCAGAAACAGTTTCAAGCATATTCAACTATTTGACCTTTGACAAAGAGGCCAAGAACACATACTGAAGAAAAGATAGCCTCTTTAACAAATAGTGTTGGGAAAATTGGCTGGTCACATGCAGAAGACTGATCTAGACTCATATCTCTCACCATGTACTAAATTAAAATTAGAAGACTGAATCTTAAAACAGAGATACTCTGCTGAAAGATAAAATAGAAAAAACTCTTGAAGTCATAGGTATAGGCAAGGACTTTCTGAACAGAACACCAGTTGCATAGGAAACAGCACTAAAAATTAACAAATGAGATATATCAAATTAAAAAGTTTCTGCATAACAAAGGGAACAACCAACACAGTGAAAAGACAGGTGGCTTGTGCCTGTAATCCCAGCACTCAAGAAGCTGAGCAGGAAGATTGCGTGAATTTGAGGCCAGCCTGGACTACAATGTGAGTTGAAGGCCAACTGAACTACACAGAGAAACCTTGTCTAAAAGAAAGAAACAAATAAAGAAAAAGAAAGAAAGATAGAAAGAAGAAAGAAAGAACAAAAAAGAAAAAGAAAGAAAGAAAGAAAGAAAGAAAGAAAGAAAGAAAGAAAGAAAGAAAGAAAGAAAAGAACAACATACAGAATGGAAAAAAAGTTTTACCAGCTATTCCTCCACAGAGGACTAATATCTAGCATAAAGAACTCCAAAAAAATTAGACTCTCCAAAATTAAAGACAATGAAAACACGGGCAAGTGAAATTAACAGACACTTCAAGTAAGAAGTATAAGTGACCAATGCATATATGAAAATATGTTCAATACCACTGGCCATTAGAGAAATGTAAATTAAAACAACACTGAAATTCCATCTTACCCCAGAAAGAATGACCATCACCAAGAAACCAAATGACAACAAATGCTGGAGAAGCTTTGGGGAAAAAGGAACTCCTGTACATTGTTGGTGGGAATATAAATTAGTATAGCCACCATAGAAATCAGTATGGAGATTTCTCAAAAACCTAAACTAGGATCAGTGATATAGCTCAGTGATACAGCACCTGCCTGGCAAGTGCAAGATCATGAGCTTGATTCCTGGTACCAGAAAACAAAAAACAAACAAAAAAATGAAAACTAGAAATTTCACTTGACCTTGCCATTTCCCTGTTAGGTATCTTCCCAAAAGAATAGAAGACATCATATTACAATGAGAGATGCACACTCATGTTTATAGCAGCAAAATTCACAAAAGCTAAGTATTGGAAACGGCCTGTATGTCCCTGAACCGATGAATGGATAAAGAAAACGTGGTATTTACACAATTTACTACTCTGCCACAAGGAAAGATAAACAAGTCATTCGTAGAACAATGGATGCACCTTGAGAACATTACGTTAGGTGAAATAAATCAGGTGCATGACTTCTCTTATGTGAGAAACCCAAATTATAAATGAAGAGAAAAATAAAAGACAGATAAGAGAGTAGGAAGCAGGAAGATTGATCTTTCTCAAATGGGAAGGGGATCGAGAGATGGAAAGAGGGAAGGAGGGAAGGGAAAAGGGATGAAAAAGGAATTAAGATGCGCCCTGCATATGAACCGGCTCCGCACATGGAAAGTAAACATTATGTACTGCCAACGCGTATTAATAAAAGTTTTTTAAAAGAATAAAAAAGAGTTATCTCTGGACAGTACTTTGGCAATGCTCATTTCCTTTATTAAACTTTAAAATGTTTCTAATGGCTACACTGAAAATATATTGTGTATTATTTATAGGCAAAAATAAGAAATATTTTTAAAAAGCAAAATTGCTTTATGCAAAAGAAATTAAAGAACCACATATTTAGATGCAGGGAAAGGAAATGTACATATTTTTATGGTTACCATGTTTCAGGCCACCAGGCCAGACCCACATACACCAGCTCTGTAAAAAGCACAATGAAATATTCCATCACACTTGTCCTCTTCAAGTAGCAGGACGCATTGAGTCAAGATGGTGCCAGGCAGGGGTACCCATGGAGGGAATTCTTCCTCAAAGGCCGGGCGGCCCTCTGTTCCTCCCACCAAGCAGCTGACTCAGTGTCCTATATCTGGATCCTCCTCTTTCCCAGACTAACATATCCACCCAGCGTGGAAGGCAGGGGGCAGAGTCAGGCTCATCAAAACCATGACTGTGGCCAGCATCACGGTCCTGATGGCAGGATCTTGAGATTGTCCCACCTGGAAGCCGGTTTCGCATGTGAGAAGGGCTGTCAGACACCGGAAAGAGTTAGATGGACTTTGTGTCACAGGAAGATGTTGTGTCAAAGCCGGTAGTAGAAACTGGGCTTTGTGGCCAGGTAGATTTGACTTCAGAGTAGGAAAACTTGGTCGTTTGGGAAGCAATAAGCTTGCATACCTGGAATGATGCAATGGGTACTTGCCTGGAAGATAGATACGGACGAGATTCCTGTGCTGGGCAATGGAGGTTGGCCTAGAACCCAGCCCACTTGCTTCAGTGAAGCGATTCTGTTATTCTCCAGCCTCCCTGCCCTGACTCTGAGGACAACTTGCTAATCCCTTTAGCTAGCTGAAACACTTGTGGGAGCGGCTTCCTAGAAGCCAGGTCAACTTTGTTGCCTAACAGATAAAGAACTGCTCTGATGGCAGTGATTTCACAGGCAGGGTCGGGGGACAGGATAAGGCTGGCAGGTCCTGAAAGAAGCTATTGGGGTCCCTACAAGTCAGGATCTGGAGGTGGTCATCCACTTTGCCTTTTGCAGAATCAGCCCTGGAACTCATTTCAGGGGACAACATTGATGGAAACATGCAATCTTTTGTCCTATGTGGGTCTCATGTGCTGAATGATACACTCCTACAAATGACACAAATGATCTTACACAGAGGTTGAAGACACCAAAAATACAAATCAAAAGGCTGCCAACCAACAGCTTACAACAACCAGAACAAAATTCACAGCCTTAGATAAGATCCACACTGAAAAATCTAGAGAAAAGAGGAGGTTATCTGGGGTCAAACATGCCTCGATCTGTATCTTGGCTCTGGTACTAACCAGATGACTAGGCAGTTGTTTTACTTCTTAGAGACTCATTTTTCTCACCTATAAAATGCGTTTAAAGACTCTCTTTCACAGAATTCTTGTAAAGATATACACAATGGATTATACAACTAGTATAAAGAGTCTAACATATCATAAAACTTAACAAGGGATAGCTATTGCTGTTTTTATTATTTTTGCTACAGGACAAATACATGGGGACGAATTAACCAAAAGTGAACTTGGAAAGCAAAGAATTTAAAGGTCAATGTGGGCTAAAGAGGTCAGGGAAAGGTTTGTTCATTGATGACAAAGACATTTGAATGCCTCCTAAGTGCTAGGAACCATCCTGCCGGCTCTGGGTATGGAAATTAACCGGCATGCTTGTTGCCTAGCTTCCTGAGAAGTAGATCTGATAATGAACAGATAAATACAAGCACTTTATCATTGTCATCAGCTGTAGGTATTGTGATGTAGTCTGGAGGAGGAATGGGGACCACCTCCCAACCTTTAAGCTAAAGGAAGCCTAAAGGAAGATTCAAAGTTGGCTTTGTGTGGGCCACAGGAAAGAGTCTCCCAGCTGGAGCACAGAGCAAGGGCTCGACTGAGTGGTGGAAATGTCACCATGTCTGGGAACTGAACATGTGTGTCTAAAGCCCCAGAATAAGGAATGATGAGGGGAAAAGTGCTCCTCACATGTGGCCTTGGTGAGCATGGTGGGAACTTGGGGTTTTACCTGGAGTGTCTTAGGCAGAGGAGGGATGTAAGATCGCTCTGGCTGCTGGCAGGATGGGAGTGGCAGGACTGGAGTTGGGAGGATGGGCTTTGGTGACCAGGGTGAGGGTGGAGATGGAGAAAGGTAGCAGGACACAGAGGCGCTTCCAAGGAGAACTTCAGGGTATCGTGATGTAGGGTGAGGCAGAGGGGTGGCCGTGAGGCGTCAGGACCTGGTGGACAAAAGCAAAACCCAGAGAGGCTGGATCTGGAAGGAGCTTGGTCCAGTGTGGGAGCAAGGTGGTGCACCTGGGAACAGGGCCTGGAGCTAGGCCTGAAGTAGGGTTTAGGTTTGGAGAGGCAGCAGGAGGTCAGAAGAGAGCAATCTCTAGCAGAGGAAGTGGCAGAACACGGAAGAAGAGGTAGGAATGAGCTTGCCTCATGCCATGTAGGTGGCACAGAGGTGTGAGCTCTGCCAGGAGGGAAGGGCATGAGGCAGGAGGGTGGGAGCCCAGGTGGGGCCTCTGGAGCCAGGTGGAGGAGCTGCCTTGATGGCAGAGATAGTAGATTCTTAGGACAGCTGCCAGCCAACCATGAATCCACCCTTGACACAAGCAAGACTGTACCAGAGGAGGGGAGGCTTGAAAATATTTCCACATGTATTTTGTGCTGAGAAAGAGAACAGTATGGGAGGTTTTTAGACAAAGTCTCCCAGGACTTTGTCTTTTCATTGGTTCCTCTGGACCTCATTAACTATTCTTTCTTAGTTCCCTTTGATGCTTCCTTGGCTGGGCTTCCAAAAGGCAGAGAACAGGAAAACACAGACTTCTGCTCCCTCTCTTCTGCCTCTTTCCCCTGTCCTCTGAAGATCATCCACCTTAGTGGCTTTGAAAGCATGTGTATTCTCCTCTGAATATATATTCACACAGCTTATCTCACCAACCTGGTTCCTGATCTGCAGACTTGTGTTGTCGACCGCCCATCTGATCAGCTTTACTTGGATATGAATCTCAAGTTAGACAGAAATTTCTAGTCCCTTCCACCCCAGTTCATTTGTATCCTAGTGCCCCCAAGCCAGGTACCTCCCGGTTACTAAGACAAAAACCCAAGAAGCACCTGTGATTTCTCATTCCATGTTCAATCTGTCCACAGTCCTATAAATTCCACTCTCAGACAGATCCATCACTACCATCCCTTGTCAAGCCACCACCCTTTCTCTCTGGCTATAACAAAAACCTCTTCACTAATCTCCCTGTTGTTCCTCTGTCCCAAGGTGACAGTCACAGTAAACCAGCTGTAGCAATCAGTGTAAAACACAGACGGTGGAAATGCATGGACCCCACAGCTACTTTCTGCACATCTGGCACAGGATAAAGCTCTGATATCTCTCCTACCACTGCCTTCTCCTCCTCTTTCTCTGGTCTCTGCTTGCCAGAAACCTTGGTTTTCTGTTTCTAGAACCCACCCGACCAACCTCATCCTTCAGATCTTAGTTCAAAGCTCAATATCTATTAAATATTGGTTCCTCTGGACCTCAGATATCCCCTTCTCTTGTCAGCTACTCACTATCATATGTGTGTGTGTGTGTGTATGTGTGTGTGTGTGTGTGTATATATATATATATATATATATATATATTGCAGGGAATAAAACAGAAAAATAAAGTGAAACAAAACAGTGATAGGACTGTAGGAAATCTATAATAGTTAACATATTGCATATTGTTATCCTCTAAATAGTTGCTCAGACTACTGGATTTAGGCTTGCAAATTCAAAGAATACAGTTCCTCTGAATCTGCTGATTGCTTAGTGTGTGTGTGTGTGTGTGTGTGTGTGTGTGTGTTCTTCTCTTCCTGGCCCATGTGTCTGGCTCACGAGATGGTGGGGGATAGCTTCCTTCCTAGTTCTCCCTGGTCCCCATATTTTGTTTTTGCTATCAGAAATTGTCCTGTAGTTTTTGTCTGGCTCCCCCCTAGAATGTAGGTTTCTTGAGGCCCAGGTGTTGTCTGACCTGCTTGGCACTCTGTCTCCCATTCCTAGGAAAACAGTACTAGATACATAGTGGGAGTTCAATAAATATTTGTTCAATGAATTAAAAAATGCTTCATCTGTCCTGATCTCCAGGGCAGAATGTTGCAAGTGACACGAAGAATTACCCAAGAGTACAAGGCAAAGGTGTAACCGAGGAGGAGAACAACTAATAAGACGAGCTGGCGTTGGCCAGAGACACTGGACGGTAACAGGCTGCCCCACACTCGGAGCCCCCGCCTCACCTTGTCCACAGGTGGGCTGGGGGGACCTTCCAAGGGCCAGGTGGAGGGCTGGGCAGATGCCATTGGAAGACTGGCCAGTCCTCCCCTCAAAAGCTGCCACATCCGTAATGGAGGACTGCACCGTCACTGCTTAGTCACATGTTCCCCGTCATCCATGCTGTTCCTTACACATCCATGCTGTTCCTTACACCTCCTCGATGCAGAGCTATGACTCTTAGTCTTATTCAGACATTTCACGTAGACATTTCAGACAGAGCTTAGAGAACGGCTTAGAGGACTGGTAGAGGCTACCAGTCTCCGAGCAATTCTACGGAGATTTACAAAAATAAATGGCCTAGGAAAATCCTGATGGTTCCCAATAAATCCTAATAAATGCATTGTGTACATGCATGTACACAATGGAATATTATCTGGTCATTAAAATGATAGTTATGAAGTTTATGTAACAACCTAGAAACTATCCATGACTACAATGTTTAAGCTAAAATATATGTGTAAACACAAAGAGCACAACTGTATAAACATTGTTGAAGGAGAAAAAGATGGAAAGGGAAGAGTTATTGTATTGACCTAATGGAATTGCGGTGGCCTTGTCCTTTATGTCTTCCAAGTTTTTAGAAATTACTTTCACATATATAAAAATGAAATTATTGGAGACTAGAATGGTGTTTCCAGGATCTGGGCACTGGCTGGGGTGGGAAGGTGAAGTGGGGAGAGTTCATGAGGACAGGGTACGGTTGGATGGGAGAAATAAAGTAACTCCTGGTGTTATACCGAATGGTCAGATAACTGTTTAACAGCAATAAATGGAATTTTCAAAATAACTAGAGGACTCTGAATATTCCTAACACTAAGAAATGATTTCTGAGGTGGCAGAGATGCCGATTACCCTGATCTGATCTTTATACATTTTATACATGCATTGCATTGTCTGTCACACTATACCCAATAAATCTATATAATTACCATGTGTCAGCTAAACATTAAAAGATTTATCAAAGAAACTATTAAATTGAATTTAAACATTAAATTAAAAGAAACATAATTTTATTAATATTTAATATTAAAACATTAATAAAATTAAATATTAAAATTCAACACAAAATAAAAAATATCTTCCTATGGTTTTCTGTGTTCCAGTCATGTGGCCTTTCTGCTCTGAAGCAGCTGGGAAAAGTAAGGGAGCCACAGGCACTGGGTCAGTCCTCTACTGGACAGGTACAGAGGTGACAGGGTAAAATAATAACAACCACAGTGAGCCACATCACGCCAGCTTGGGTGCCCTGGGCACTATGCTAAGTATGACCTCACACCTCACCTAAATCCTTCCCACAGACAGAGGCACCGATGATGGATAAGGTTATGAATGGTTCTAAGGTGACCAACTAACATACGGCAGAGCAAGGTATCCAAGCCCAACTGATTCCAAAGCCCATGTGCAGAGCCGTTCTAAGGAGACCGGTGCTTTTACAGGTACAGTTACTAAACCACTGTGTTTTCATGGCTGCCACCTCTAAGTGTGAGCCAGGAAGCTTAGGACGCCCAAGCAGGCAAGGCTAGGTCCCTGACCTCTTTAGCAAGGCAACGGGCAGAAAGGTTGTCCCGATTCCCATCTCTCCTTTACATAACCTATCAAGAGTAGGCCTGGCTGGGTGTGGTGACATGCACCTGTGACCCCAGATATTTGGGAGGCCAAAGCAGGAGGATCACAAGTATAAGGCCAGCCTGGGGAACTTAGCAACTCCTTGTGTCAAAATAATACAGTAACATTACGAGCTGAGGATATGGCTCAACTTGCTTACCTAGCATATGTGAAGCCCTGAGTCCAATCCCTTCCTTTCCCCGCCAAAAATAGTGAGCCTGGCTGACCAGACACAGAGATGTCTAGACAGGAGGTGGCACAGGGAAGAAGAGGAAGAGTGAGAGGTCTGCCTGGCTTCTGGAGGACATGTCCTTTGGGAAGGATGAGATGGAATGGGGCAGAGATTGGGGGAACGACACAGCTGGAGTAGCTTTGAGAAAGCCACGGAAAGAGTTCTCCACCCCCACAGCTGTCAGCCTAGCCAAGGGATGTGCAGGGTCACCCTCCCTCAGTGGCCTCTTGTTAATTTTTTTTTTTGGCAGGGTACGGGGGATGCCTCTTGTTAATTAGTATGGCGGACACTAAGATGCAGGTGTGAAGTGGGACTTCCGTGGTCCAGCAAGATGATCCCATGTTTGAGGCTTGGGATAGATCCAAGGAGCCAGAAGCCAGGGGAAGCAGACTCTAGAGGGCCTCTAGGAGGCAGACGGCATCGTCAGTGCCTCTAAGAATGAGGCCTTGGCTAGCAGGGGCAAATGAGGCCCACCCTGCCAAGCTCAGCCAAGGGACACAGAAACACTGTCCCTCAGATGGTAGGTTGCTGACAGGATGCCGCGTCACCTGGGAAGAGGCTGGGGCCAGATCTGGACAACTTACCTTACCTACAGAGGCTGTTGGATTTTGTAGCCTACTAAGTTTATCAGATGGGCCTTACTGAAGGTGTGTCTTTGCTGGACCTAGGATGGATTTGCAAACAGGGTCAAATCCTTCTGAACTACAGGTTTCTACACATATGACCCACCACGTACCATGCTAGTTTCCGTGGCCTGAGGACTATCATATACCCGGCTCCCTGCTAGGTGCTTTGTATGCGCAAGTGCATGATCATATTTGTTCTTCCCAGTATCATCTTCCCAGAAAAACTTGTCATCTGAGATTGCCATCAACATTGCTGTGTGACCTCTGTGAGCCTCAGTCTCTTTACCTAATGCCTAGCTGGGAGGGTATCCGGTATATAGAATACATTCAATGAAAGGTCATCTCTATTGTCAGCAGATCTGAGCAGAGAGAGGTATGAACAGGTAAGCGATGGGGAGGATGCTAAGGGCTCCTCTAGGAACGAAAAGAACTCACACAAACTCCATCGCTTAACTGCAGCAAAGCAGGTGACCTAATTCAGTCATTGAAGTGGGTGTCAAATTTGGGTCAAATTCCCCAGGAATACAGATATACCTGAGAGACGCAAGTGGCCACTGAGTGTAAAGGTGGGTGATGGAGAGTCTCCAGGTCCTGTGCATCTCCCCACTCACTGAAATGTCTTCCTGAACCACTGTCTTCTTCATCCCCTTGGGGGCTTGGAGTTCCCAGGCCATAGTGGTCTTCCAAGGACTGCAGGTACATTCCAGCCTCGTTCCCCATTCTGGGCTCAGGACAGTTGTGTGGAGCAGACGGATGGGATGGTGGGGGATGCCTGAGAGTTTCAAGGATGTTTTGTTAAGGTGACAGGGCTGCCATCAGGTTTCTGCTGAAGACAAGCCAAATGAATTATTAAGAAAGTGAAGAAAGCCAGAGTTTAGATAGACCGCCCCCTCCACGCACACACACTCTGGGAAGATTTTAAACAACTGTGCCCGCTTTGGTGGTGAGAAAGTGTTGCGCCTTGGAGAGGTAAACTGGGGGCTAAAATCATGCTCACCTTGGGCAGCACTTGGGCAGCAAGGTCGCAGTGTGGGTGGGACCAGGCTCAGGATAGCTCCTCACCTGCAGAAGCTATTTTTAAATGCGTGAAACTCGATATATCAGCAGGGAGAGGAGGGAGTGAGGCTGGAGGTGAAGTAGCCCAGGCCAGGAGGCCCCAGGAGAGACTCACGTTCCTGGAGAGCTACGCCACTCACCGGGCTCCTGCTTGACACCCCAGACCTCTGTTGAGTACTGAAAATAATACCTGGTCTTGTGTTGCAAGCTTATGGTGGAGGCTACAGACCAGAATAGTTTGATAATTTATTCTGCCTCTCATCTCTTATTTCAGTCTTTTCTTCTTTCCTTTCTTCCTTTTTTTCCTTTTTCTTTCTCTCTTTTTAATTTATTTTATTTTATTTTTTTCTTTTTCTCTTTCTCAAGAGTACAGGGATTGCACTGACTACAGACCAACTTTTTTTTTTTTTTAATTTGAGACAGAATCCCACTGAATTGTTAGTTGCCCAGACTGGACTCAAATTTGCAATCCTCCTACCTCAGCCTCCCAGAATGCTAGGACTATGAGTGTGTGCAGCCATACCCAGCTCAACCTTTTCTTTGGTTTGGTAGACAGTATCTGGCAGTGTAGAGAGTGCATCATAGCTCCATATTAAAAACAAAAAGTCAGGAAGGAAGCTAAGCCCCTGCCTGTGAGCCAGCTGATGCATGGGCTGGGGAGGAACTGTATGGTTTGGTTGACTATGTAAGCCTAGAGCCGAGCAACTATTTAAAGGACAACAATATGCAATATAGTTACTATTGTAGATTTTTCTACTGTCTTATCACTGTTTTGATTCATTTCCTTGATCTGTTTTATTCCCTTTAAAAGTAAATTAATAAAAACAAAAAAATCAGAAATTAAAAACAAAAACAAACCCTCTCAGTAGTCTGCTTACAATAATTTTTAAAAGTACATTTAAAATGTGCCCTTAGGGCTGGGGGTTTCGCTCAGTGGTATAAGCACCTAACTGGCAAGCGTGAGGTCCTGAGTTTGATCCCTGGTACCAAAAAAATTAAAATAAAATATAAAATAAAATAAAATAAAAATGCGCCTTTCTTTCTCTGCTGACTCTGAGCTAGCCAGCGCACTCTTGAGCGGGAAACCTCCCTGTAACTCTCCTACTCTCTTTCGAGATGCTCTTTACTGAGGCTGTGGTGGAGCCATAGGCTGTGTTTGGCCTCAACAGCCCCATCAGAAGCCATGTGATGGCCAGGTCCATCCTCAGACTGACCAGTGGTATGGGGTAAAAAATGTGCATAAGGTATTGTTTCTCTATTTGTGTCGCTTGCAGGGAAGGTCGCTTGAATGATAACACTAACAATGATAGACAGTGCTCATGTTCTTTAAAGTACACATCTAGTTCCCTTACAAATTAAAAGCACTTCGGAAATGATCTGAGTACTTGCCAGGTCCTGGATTAGCAGGGCACTTAGCATTTCTCAAAACACTCTCACTTAAGTTGTTCATTTCTTGGGGCATCACTCTCTCCTCTCCTTGCTAATACGTTGAGTTTCACACTTTTAAAAATAGCTTCTGCAAGGTCAGGGATTTAGTTCAGTGGCACAAGCATCTGCCTGGCAAGCACAAGGTCGTGAATTCAATCTTCAGCTACCCCCCCCCCCAAAAAAGCTTCTGCAGGTGAGGAGCTATCTTGAGCCTGGTCCCACGCGCACTGCAGCCTCTTTGACTGCTCTCGTTGCTGGCAATCAAGTAGGAAAAAAAGGAAGTAATTTGTGGAGTCTGTGTATAAGTGCTAGCTATGGCCATATTATTTAACTTTGCCTCTTGCCACAAAGGAGAGAGGAAGCTTGAAACTGGAAGAAAAAGTGTTCTGTTGGCCGGGGATTTAGCTCAGTGGCATAAGCACCTGCCTGGCAAGTGTGAGTTCATGAGTTCAATCCCAAGTACCAAAAAAAAAAAAAAAGTTCTGTGGATAGAAGTCTCTAATCTCCAAGTACATTTGAAGCCAATTTCTCTGAAGTCAGAGAGAAAGCATGCGCTAGACCCAGAGAGCTGTGGGTTCTATTGAACTTTCAGGGCATCCAGGTGAGCTGGGGGAGGCGCAGATGGGTTCACAGGAGGTGGAGACAAGTGATATATTTAAATACCTCATTCTCATTTCTCTAATCTCATCATTTTTATACTTTAAAATAAATGTAGAGGTTAGAAATGGGGCAGTTTCAGACTTCTTTGGTAAATATTGCCGGCGCTAATCAGGGAAAGGAAGCTCAGGTGCCCACACAGAGCTCTGCATCCTGCAGGGCACAGGAACGGCGCTGGGCCCTCCTGGCTCTGCAGCCCCACACGCAGGCGAACCCTGGAGTGGCACGGGCACTGCTTCTGAGCAGCTGGCCGGGGAGATCCTCGGTCACAAACTTGACTTGGTGCAGTTGGTGGTGGCTGGAGCTGGAGGCCAGGGATGACGTGTGGAGGCTGAGACAGTACAGAGCGGGCAGAGTCAGCTGGGTTCCTTCGCTGCTTCCTGGAAGGACTGTCCTCTTCTTCCTACCTGCCCTCCAAGACCCTCTCCTGCTTGGGTCACATCTCCTTAAGTGGTCCAGGCTCCAGAGATGCTCCAAGGCTGGAACTGCATGAGGGGACATCTAGGTGATGTTCACACATCATAGATTGTTGGGAATTTAGAGGACCACGAGGAGCCCTCATGTCATGCAGACTCGAGTCCCACAGAGTTTGAATATGATTTTCCTTTAGCAACATCCCCCACCCCACATGCTTTGTACTGGAGAGTGAACCCAAAGTCTTTGCACTGAGCTACATTTCCAGCTCTTTAAAAAAAATTTAAAAAAAAAAAAAAAATTAAAAAAAAATTTTTTTTTAAATTTTGAGACAGGATCTTGCTAAGTCACTAAACTGCCTTGATTTAGGGGTTCCACTAAACTGCTTGGATTTAGAACCCCTCCTCAACTTCCCAGAGTGTTGTGATTACAGACTAATGTCACCATACCCAGCTTAGAAATATTTCTAAGGGATGTCTCCAGGGCTCATCTTACTTATTTCCCTGTAAAACTCACCTTCTACATATTAAAAATAAAGACAGTCAAAAGAATTTCAACCTCAATCAAAACAATAACTGTACCCCAACAAAGGCTCTTCCACTGAGCACCATGTGATCAGGGTCCACCCCGGTCTCCAGGCCCTTGACCCCTGGTCTCCAGAAAGGGCCCTGGGAGGAGCACAGTTGGTCACTTGGTCACTGTTGGATGACGCCCCAGGAATCTTGACAATACTGTCCTGGAATGGCAGCAGTGTTCAAGAGCTCTGCAGAAGTGTGTTCTGAGTTTGAATACACACAAGCAAACCTTTATAACCCTCCTACCCAGTGCTCATCTTGTTGTACTCATTTCCACCTGGATCCTCTCTCTGAGGTGGGTCTGTGTCAGAGGAAGGTACCAGGCTCATGATAGAGCTTCGTACACGTTGACAGTAAAAGAAGAATTGGTAGAGGAAAGGAGAAAGGGAGAGATGGAGGGAAGCAGGAAGATAAAGAGGAGAGAAAAGCAAGGCCAGGTAGGTGATTTGTGGAGATGACAGCAGCATTTCAGGGTGACAGCCACAGTGGACAAAGTGATCCAGTTACATCGAGGTAACTTGTGTTTGCCCTAATCGGTGACTAAAGTTCATCTTTTAACTGTTCCCTTTTTTACAACCTTGGGGAAGTTTTAACTTCATTTTATTAAACATTTTTATGAGTACACTAATGAATTTTTATCTAGAACATATTTTATGAACTATAACTACCACTGATTATAGAGAAGGGAAGTAGGTTGGGGGGCGGTATAGGGAAGTTGTATATTCCTATTTCATCCCAATTGTTTCTAACAGGACAGTATTTTTACAATTCTCAATAAAAGAAATAGAAGAAAAAGTATTTCTCTGAACAAATCTAATAATCCAATTTAATTTCTTGGTCAACTTTCAATAAAATAATATTTAGTTGTTTCCAGTTTTTCCATTTATTTTCATCTAAATTAAGTCTTTCCACATACCATGACATTTCACCCATTGTAACTTGAACTTTGTGAATTTTCTTTTGTGGATGCTATTTCTTAACAAGTCTATCTGGGTCTGGTGGCACACACCCGTAATCCCAGCATTTGGGAAACTAAGGATCTCTGAGAGTTCGAGGCCAGCCTAGGCTACATAATGAGTTCTAGGCCAGCCTGCACTGCAAAGTGAGACCCTGTCTCAAAAAGCAAAACAAAAAAACCAAATCTAACTTTAACCAGGTCAATTATTTTTATTCCCACAAATGTGATTCTTTAAGCCTTTATCATGTGCATGTTAGTTTTATTTTGCATTGTTTGTTTCCTACTCACTGCAAATTAGATAAAGGACTGATAATTTGTTTTTACTTATTTCTTTTTTATTACAAAAAACATTGGTAAAGCAAAGACATTTCCCATGTCAGGATTAAATGGCAGAATGCTTTTTTGCTTTGTTATATTAAGCTAACCACTTAAGTTTAGGATGTGGGAAATCCTATAGCTAGAAAATGACACCATTAGCCTCCAGACACTTAAATGGAGAATGTGCTGCACTAAGAAGACATCTTAGTGAGAAAGGGGGAAAAACACATAGAGAATGGGTTGCCACATATACCAGCAATGTGATGCTGTTTCTTATAATGTCCCATTACATTGGTGCTTGCATTAGCCAGCTTTCCAACACTGTGATGGAATAACTGAAATAAGCAACTTATGAAGGAGAAAGGTTTATTTTGGTTTATGGCTTTTGGAAGTTCCATTGTATAAGTCCATAGTCTCTTGGCCCTATTGCTCTGGGTCTGTGATGATGCAGGACATCATGTTGGAGGGCAAGTTGAAATTTTCTAAAATATATTCTTGAATGATCACTTTCACGAGTTAAAATTTCAAGGGTAAAAATGGAGACAATGGGCAAGCCAAAGGGAGCTTGTTTACTTCATGACAATCAGAAGAAAAGGGAGAGACTGGAAGCGGCCAGGGTCCCAACGTCCCCTTCCCAGAGGAGATGGACCCAGGCTGCTGGCCCTGTCTCTGGAAGAGAAGCCTCTTTGTCCTGCAGCCAGAGGCCCAGCTGGACACCCTGGTGCTAAGCAGATTAGTCAGGGCTCTCTCAGGGGCAGGTGTCAGGAATGGAACTAGACGAGCCTATCCATAAAAAGCAATTTATTGCCTCACCTTACTGATAAAGTTGGGGGGCTAACGGAATTAAAGAAATGAAGAGGCTGGAAATTTGAGGGAGAGAGAACCTGGAATGAAAAGCAGCTAGGATTCTGTGCTGCTCCAATAAGCAAGTCAGTGCCAGGAAGCAGTTTGTTCAGCATGTGGCTTCATCTTAGGGGTACAGGGTTTGATCAGCAAAACCCAGAGCCAGGGATTTTACACGGGAAATGTCAACAAGTCATAACTACTGCACATTCCTGCTGATGGGCTCCACTATACTTCAACAAGGCACCACAGGTGTGCACATGACAGACAGTCCTGTTTAGAAAATTAAAGTTATTAGAGCTATAAATAAGGAATACATAAATATGAGCACAGCCATGCCAAAGCACAGGGACTTTAAAAAACTGAATGAGGCTCCTCAAACTCAAATACCCAATCTAAAAATGGGCATCTGAGATTAACATGCTCTTTCTTCTCAGATGAAGAAATACAAATGGTGAGCCAGGGATTTAGCTCAGCAGCTTAAGCGCCTGTCAGGCAAGCACAAGATTGTGAGTTCAATTCCTGACACCAAAACAAAAATAAAAGAAATACAAATGGCAAATAAATACACGAATAAATGTTTAACATCACTGGTTATTTGAGAAATACAAATTAAAACAACACTGAGATTACATTTCACTCCAGAAAGAATGGTTGTCATCATGAAATCAACTGATAACAAATGTTGGCAAGGCTGTGGGGAAAAAGAAGCCCTTCTGTACTGTGGGTGGGAGCTTAAACTGGTACAACCACTGTAGAAATCAGTGTGGAGATGCCTCAAAAAACTAGGATTGGAGGACCCATTCAATCTAGCTATCCCACTTCTGAGTAGTTTCCTAGAATAATTCAAAACATCATACCACAGCAATATATAGGCACACATGTTTATACCAGCCCAACTTGTAATAGCTGAATCTTGGAAACAACCCAAATGCCTATCAACTGCAAAATGAATAAAAAAGATGTGGTATTGCTATTCAATGCAGTATTACTCAAGTTATAAAGAAGGATAAATTTGGGGCTATTATAGGTAAATAGATGCAACTTGATACTATACTCATAAATGAAATAAGTCAGACTTGCATGTGTAAATTTCATATTACCTTTCTACTGTAAAAAAAAAACTAAAGAGTAAATAAGATCCAAAATGTGCAATATAATTGTGAAAGGGAAAGGGAAAGAAAGTGCTCAAATGTAAAGAACAACTGGGATAGAGGAAATGAAAGAAGGGAAAAGATTATATATATATATATATATATATATATATATATATATATATTCAAGTAGATAACTATACAACTAATCTCTATTAGTTCCTCAAAAAGAATAGTTTGTATTTTCATTGTTTGTTTGATCATTTTTTCAAGCCTAAATCTAATAATCTGAAAAACTACTTTGAAGATAATAATAGGCAATATATTAACTAGTGTTAATTTCTTATTATTTTGTTTTGAAATTCTGTATCATTTTTACCCTTTTTTTAAATAAAAAGAAAAAAACTGAATAAGACATGAGGAAAACACATCTGATAGTTCCCTCTGTAAGCCACTTTTGATTGATTTATAGAGCTATGATTTTATAATTCTTCCTAAAGGAAAGCTTTTTCTGCACTGCTGCATTCAGTAATTTCACTGTACCTTTTTAATGCAATGCAATCTTAATATCCTCTTGCAGACCTTGACATAGTATCTCCTCAGGATTTCTCCAGAAAGTCAGCTTGTTGTGTTTTCAGCAATGCTTTAATAGCCCTAGTAACTAGTGATAAAGCTAATGGGTTAATGCCTTGTTCACAAAGTTGTACACAAATAGTTCCCATATCTAAACCAACATTCAAAATTTTTGAAATCCCCAGCAGAACATTGGTTTCCCTCACTGCATTGAGGTTCACAGCTGCCACTCTCCATGGCCCAGGTTGAGGGAGGCCCTAGACAGGGCTGAACCAGAACTAGAGTTCCTTCCTTTCTCCTGGGCACCCCACCATGTGCCCCCAAATTTTGTAGTTAAAACATTTTTGTTGTGATGGTCATAGTGGCGGATAAACCCAGGGTCTTCCACAACTAAATCAACAGTCTTTTTTTATTTTTTTTTCCTGAGATAGGGTATTGCTAAATTGCCCAGCCTGGGCTTAAATTGGAGATCCTCCGGCTTCAACTTCCTGAGCAGTTGGGGTCATAGATAGGACCCACCATGTCTGGCTTTTTTTTTTTTTTTTTAAAGTAAACTCTTAATACATATAGAAAAGGACATGGATCCTAAGTGAGCAATTTGATGACTCTTTATGATTTGCTATGGTTTGAATGTTTGTCACCCTGAATTTGTGCATTGGATATTTAAGTCCCATTATCGTGGATTAGTGGTATTTAAAGGTGATGGAATCTTAGCAGGTGATTGGGTAATAAGAGTTCTGCCCTTAGGCAAAGATGGGTCCATTCATGGATTAATGGATTACTAGGTTAACGAGTCATCTCCAGAGCGAGTCTGTAATAAAATCCACACTGGCTGTTATGGGCCTCTCTTGTATGGGCCCCTGTCACCGGGTGATGCCCTGTACCATCTGTGACTCTGTGGAGCCCCTAACAACAAGAGGGCCTTCACCAAGTGCTTCTCAACCCCCAGCGCTGTAAGGAAAATAATTTTTCTTTATAAAATACTCAGTCTCAAGTATTCAATTAGGGCAATGGAAAAGACTAAGACTGTTGAACACATTCACATAACCAGTACCTTGATCAACAAACAGAGTATTACGAACCCTCCTGGGGTCCCCTCCTGTCACGCTCCCTGCAAGGTGCACTGTCCTCACTGTCCAGTACCATAATTAGTTTGATTAGCTTTGGAGTGCTATATAAATGCTGTCATTCAGGATTATTCCTTCATGCCTGGTCTGCCCAGCATGATAGAAATCCATCCCCAGCGATGTATATAATACACAGTGTTCATTCCCATAGTTTAGTATCCCATGGCATGAATCCATCAAAATCTCTTATCAATCTTACTATTGATGGGCATCTCAGTCATGAAGAGGAAACTCCTAAATGGCACCAAATTGGGATGGTACTGTTAGAGGCTTCACTCAGTTGCTTACACTGTGAAATTTTGCTCTGAATTATGTCCTTCTTTGAATATTTGTGTAAATGCTGGTTACTAATCAATATACAATGATTGCTACATGAGTTTAAGAGTATATATTATAGAGTGATGCATATGCTCTGTGCTTGGGGCTGTTACTCTCTCCTCCGTGCCACCCTCACTCCTCCTTTTACATTCACCGCTCCCATGTTCCACAGTTGGTTACTGTCCTTGCAGAAATCGGTTCACAACACAGCCCTCTGGTGGCGACATCTAAAATGCAACCTTAATTCAAATTAATGGCAAAGTTTTCAAACCAGGCATTGTAGCTAACTAGCATCACACTCAGGAGGTCACATATACAGGAACCAAAGATCATTTATGTACATAAAAGCCATACCCAGTGGCAGACTTTCAGCAACCTGAAGGAGAGAGACCCTGGCGCGTCGGGACCTGCACCGTGTGGTTGACTCAGGGTGCCGGGAGAACAAGGAGCTCCACCCCTCTCTGTGGGGCAGATGTGCTGGCACGTGGGCTGAGAATCTAACATCTCATGTTGTCCTATCCCCTGTCCCGTGTCCCTCCCCCCCCTTTGCAAGTGGGAGCCAGTTAACTACACATCTTGTGAAAAGATTGATATGTTATTTAGTATGAGCTGCCCATATGCAAAGATATGGACAACCATTTGGAAAAAAACAGAAGACAATATGACAGATAGTAAAGATCTCAGGTTGTCTAGCTTTGAAATTTATGCTTTCTTATGTCCTGTTCTGTTTTGTTGTGTTTAATTTTACCCCCCTTAAAATAAAATTTAAAAAAATATATATTATACATATATATGCATATATATATGCATATATATATATATATATATATATGAGAGGGGAAAAGAAAGTGCTCTAAAGGATATAACTGCATGTATGTTTAAGTGTGTCAGATAGATGACCACATTACTGTTTTTGTTAGATTGTTGAGCAGAACTATTAACAGTCTCACTGTTTGAATGTCTATTTTGTATGCTTTAATTTTGTAACTTGAACAACTATTTCCAAGGATGACAGTATGTAACTTATCAAATGGTGATTTCTTAGTGTTTTTGTTTTTGTTTTGTTGTTGTTCTTTTATTATTTACCTTTGGAATTCTGTATTGTTGCTACCCTTTTTCTGTTTTGTTTGGTTGTTTTCGTTTTTGTTTTTTCTCTTGAAATAAAAATTTTTTAAAAAGCCATACCCAATCAGAATGCAGGTCCATATTTAAAATGACTACATAGATTTAAAAATAACAACTAGCATTTATCTACTACCTACTATGTGTCAGTGAAGGAGGAGACTGCACAGGATCTCTGACAGAACCAACAAGACATGGAGTAATAGGTCAAAGAGCAGTTTATTGCCAGTGCCCCTCTAATGACTAATGTCCACCCAAGAGCCCAGAATAAAGCCCCATTTTCACTTTTATATTGTCTCTATCCTATGGAGCAATTTTCCTTTGGAAATAAGCACAAAGCAAAGCTACAGAAGCAAAAGCAGTGGTTAAAAGGAAATAAAAATTAAGAAAGGAAATGAACAGTCATCCAGGAGACAGGAACTTCAGAAGAGCATTTCCAAGGCTGCTACACTCCACTGATGTTTTCCTCACAGCGGAACCCATATATAACTGGAGTCAAAACCATCAATCTCTTCAAGAAGCCCAGCTACATCAATTTTCCAAAGCAGCTTGGCTGCACAGCCCACAGTTGTCCAGCGTCACCCCGGGAGGCGGTCTCCTCTCTCAGTAATATGCCAGGTCTTTCACCTGCAGTGTCATCAGTCAACAATGCTGTGGAGAGGCTGTGGTTGTCTCCTTTTAAAGATGAAGGAACGGGCTTAGAAAAGTCCACTAATCATTCCCAGGTGCTCAGGTCCAGGATTAAACTGCAGCCTGCCCCCTAAAATCATGTCTTCCCTCCCGATTGGGTGCTCCTTGCTGTTCTTCAGGGACTTTCCCGCAGACCAGGCCCCTTCCCCAAGAAGGACAAGAGCAGTTCAGAATTTCTCCGAGCTCTCTGCTTCAGGCAAGTTCTCCCAGCCTGTCTTCCCCCTTTGTTCTCACAATGGGGACAAGGTGTGCTTTGGATATAACCTTGATCAGATCACAGTGTACCAGTGGGTGAGTTTGACACCATCTTCCTGTACCTGGGAAGCATCAGTTCAACCTGTCCTCTGTCCCCATGTTACTGCTTACCATCAGGTATTAGGTAAGATGACCAACTTGTCCCAGCCTGCCCAAGACCTTCTTCATTTTACACTGAAATCCCCTCCATTCTAAGAACCCTCTTAGTCTCAAGCCAGTCCAGTTCTGGGAGAGTCACATCCTGGACTTTCCGAGAGGACATGAGGCCTGGAGGCCTCTGTTAGGCCTGGGGCACAGAGTAATGTGACTGTCAGTCTGCAATAGAGAGGAATGTTAATGGCTGTGCTCCTGTACAGTTTTGGAATAGCTTGTTTGGAAGCAGAGTATGTAACCACAACAGTTTCTGGCCAGGGCAGTGCAGCACACCCTTCTGGATGGACAGGCCTGAGCCATAAGGCCACCTGCTGAGTTGGGGTAGAGTCTGTGGGGACACTGAGCTTGTTTTTTTTTTTTTTTTTTTTTTAAGGAGCATAGCCAAATATGTTTTTTTTTTTAAATTTAAAAGAGAATAAAACAAAAGGGGGCAGTACAGAGCAGATCAGAAGAAGACAACACAGTACTTTACATAGGCAACACAGTACTTTACATTAAGTCATCTGGACATCAACAGTATCTAACACCATATCTCTTACTCTGCTATAGTTGAGGATACTGAGCTTGTGAGGCAAGTGTAAGAGAGGTGAGTTCCTTGCAGGGAAACCAGGGCTCTGTTCTTAGAAGAAGGGTGGTGGTCACAGCCGGGGACAAGGAGTACCAACATGCCCTGGGTTTGCTGTGTGACCCTGGAAGGACATGTCACCTCCTCAGATGTCTGCTTCCTCACTGCAGATGGGAATGATGGGCCGAGGGCCTGAGGCCCACCAGCCTTGAACTCTGTGGGCCACGGCTGCTGCTGGGCTCCTGCCATGCCTTGCAATATCATAGCTGTGCCTGCTCTTGGTGGGAATCTAACATCAAAAATGCCCAACTGTAGCCAGGCAGGGTGGTGCGTGTCTAATCCTAGCGTCCTTGGAGGCTAAGGCAGGAGGATTGAAAGTTCAAGCCCACCCTGGGCAACTTAGCAGCACCTGCCTCAAAGTAAAAAACAAAGATTTCTAGGGATGTAGCTCAGTGTGAAGGCTCTGGGGTCAATCTCCAGTCCCACGGAGGAAAGGGGTCCAGCTGCTTTGACGTCACATTCCTCTGAGCAGGTGGCTTGTGGGAGGACAAATGCTCAAACTCAAGACCAAAAGTTCCTTCCCCACAACCTTTAGAGATGCTGTGTGTCTTTACCTTCCTCAAGCCTCTCAACTTGAACTGTCAAATAATTTGTGTCTTTTTTCCCCATAGACTCATTCTTTCCTTGTGTCTCCCTGTGTCTCCATCTCTGTCTAGAACAGAATCCTGCCAGTGGTGACATCCTCAACCTTGGGGACCAACACTGTCCCACCAGTCTTGAGCTGCTGGCCACATGCTGCTGTACTTTCTTGATAGCAGAGGACCAGCTAAGTCAGGCCCCAGCTCCTGATCCACAGAAACTGCAAAATCTCCAGGAAACCATACTGAGAAACCGAAATCCTGGGCCTCTTGACCTTGTTCCTGGACCCCCAAGGAAACAGACCTAAGGTTTTGCAATTCAACATAGCAGGTGTTTGGTTTTTCTTCTAATGGATAGTCGATTAGCCAGTGTGGTACAAAGAAATGCATACAGTTGTCTCTCAGTGCCTGGAGCTTGGTTCTGGGGCCTCCCACAAACACCCAAATGTGTGGACCCCCTGGTCCCTTATGTAAAAATGCCATAGCATTTACATATAAAACAGTATAAGTTATACAGGGCTTCAGATTAAGTTAATAGGAAATTAAGGATGGTTACCATGATATATCCTGCTATTTTGGGGATAGCTGTCTATGCCCTCAAAGCTAGTACAAGTAGACAAACCGGAACAGAATATAATGCATCTAAACAGAGTGATGTGAGTAATGTGGGTTTTAGATCCTGATACACTATTACCAATATCCTCTGCCTTCCTTTTTTAGACTATTTCACCCCTTTCACTCCCACAGGGTGCTACGCATTTTGGGTCCCACCAAACCCCTCAGTTTTTAGATTGGGGGGGCAACCTGCTATTTACCTATGTGGTTCTGAACCTTCTCACTTCTGGACTTGATCTCAACTTGTATTCTTTTACCTACAAAAGTCTCAAGGATTTCCTTTGTTATAGCTGAGTAATTCTCTACTGCACATAAGTATCCTGTCTTTCCAACCTATCTGCAGGTGCTGGTCGAGTTGCCCTTATTTCTCTCTGGTTCCCTGTCACATAGAGCATTGTTTTCTCATATTTGATTTTCGGCCCGTAAACCATTTTTCAGGTTAGTTATATTTCCTATACAGAGCATCTCGGTGGACCCTACCTCCTTATCCACTCTGTCTGTGTTTCTTTTTTTTTCTTTTTAGTGTATCAAGGTCATCTGTGTTAGAGATTATAGCCAGTCTTTTCTGCCTCATTCCTGCTATGCTATTTTTCTGCCAGTGGGTGTCTACTTTTCTTCTTCATTCCACTGTCTACTCTATAGTTTCTAGATGACTCACAGGATTCAGTCTCCAAGAAATCATTGTACGTAGGGTTACAGTATTCTTATAGCCAAAAGACACAAAATTAGCCAGAGCGAGAGATGTGCAGGGCAGAGTCTGGGTGAAACCCACAAGTGGAGCGCTGGGCCTCCTTTCCTGGTGGTGTCCTGGATGCTGTCATCTCCTCCCAGCCACAGTTCATGCAGAACATTGCCAGCCCTTGATGTCCGGAGATTTTCCTGGGGCTTGATCAGGTGTTGTCTATACAATTGACCTTCGGTCTCTAACCCATCCTGGAGGTCAGGCAAACACTGCTAGTCTCCAGTTCTTCCACAAAGTCGAGGATCCCAAGAAACAAAGATACTTCTTCCAAACAGGACATTGTATGGCCCAGAGATTACCTCCCTGTAGTCAAGGACAAAGGCCAGACCTGTGTTTGGGTGAGATGAATCCTTCACAGCAAGAAGAGCATGCTGAAAAGTCAGACCAAAGGTGTGGGGCTGCGGCAGGGCTTAGAAGTCTGGGTGCTGATCTTGAAAGCCTCCACTTCCAGGCCTGGCTTTGCCATTTTCAGGTTTAGTGATCTTCAGCAAGTTGTTTGGTTGGTTGATGCCCACCAGTCAAAGGCCACAGGAACCTTCCTGGTACTTGAATGAATGAGGGTTTGTTAGTACTAAGGAGACAGTGCATCACAGGGAATGTAAGAGGGTGGGTTGGGAGGGGGCTTACGGAAGGGTTGGGCTTGGGAGAGGTGACCTGAGGGAATGCTCAGGAAGCAAAGGTTTGTTCTGGATTGGGTACTATTGGGAAGTAGCAGTGATTCCACGAAAGGTGTCTTTATAACTTTTATCTAGGAGGCAGAGGAACAAGACCATGCTGAAAGCCAAATACAGAAGCAGAGGAAGAAAAACCCTGAGCAAGGGGAGATCAGAGGATAATGAGGTGATCTCTGAGCCTAGATCTGTTGTGAACCCCTCACTGTGACACCCACATCAGGCCAGGGCAGCCATAGTTGGTGCACGTGTGTGTGTGTGTGTGTGTGTGTGTAACTTTGAGTGTGAGAAGTAAGAGAAGTGTGCCAGCAATACCTATAAGGAATTATATGCTATGGTTCCAGGAAGGAAGATCAATTAATGCAAAGCACATTAATAGAATACAGGATAAAACCCACATTATTGTCTTAATGATAAAGACAACACCTGCACACACACTCATCTCACAAAATTCAATAGTTTCATGGGGAAAAAAATGAAAGAAAGAAACTCAAAACATTCAACAAACTGAATAGAAGGGGACTTCCTAAATCTGATAAGGAACACAGAAGACAAAGCCAGAACCCAATGAGAGAAGACTAACACCTTCCTCTGTCAGGAACAAGGCACTCAGGTCTGCACATTCAGCACTGGGCTGGAGGTTCTAGTCAGGGGAACCAGGCCAGAAAAAGGGAAACAAAAAGCACTAAAGTAAAAAGAAAAAAGGAAATCACCTCTATGTGCAGATGACATGTTCTGTATGTACAAAGTTCCAAGGAATCCACACACACAAAAAAAAGAATTAGAGCTAATAAACAAGCTTAGCAAGATTTTGGAACACAAAATCAAAATACAAAAATAAACTGTGCTGGGCCCGGGGATGTAGCTCAGCCGTACGGCACCTGCCTGGTAAGCACAAGGTCCTAAGCATCAATTCCCAGTACCAAAAAAACCTGAAAAATACCCCAAAATAAAACAAAATTTTAAAAACTGTCCTTCTATGCAATATCAGTGAATTATCTGAAAATGAAATTAAGAAAATAATTCCATTTACAACACCATAAAAAATAAAATATTTAAGAATAGCCAGGTACAGTAGTACACACCTGTAATCTCAGCAGTCAGGAGGCTGAGGCAGGGGACTGCAAATTCAAGTCTAGCCTGTACTACATAGCAAGACCTTGTCTCAATGGGAAAAAAATAAAATACTGAGGAATAAATTTATTTTAAAAAGTGTAAGACTTGTACAGTGAAAGAAAGAAGAAGAAAAGAGAGTGTGATTCCTGGTGCCTGAAACCACCTCAAATCCATTCTGCTCAAGCAGAAAGCAGTTACTTGTGAAGACTTATTTAATATGACCAGTTGCTCTCTCCCCTCCACCACTGGAGATTGAACTCAGGCCCTTTGTGTTGAGCAAAATCCCTCATCCTTTGATTGCTTGATTACTTGACTGATTGATTGATTGATTGATTGACTAATTGACACAGAGTCTCACTAATCACTAAGTTGCAATCTTCCTGCCTTAGCTTTCCAGGGTGTTTGGATTACAGGTGTGCACCTCATACCCAGGTAAAACGCTGGCCGGAGGAAGAGTTTATTTCCAATCCTCGAGCCAGCTATGAACCTTAGGGCGAGCATCAGGGCAGCAAGATGAGCTGAAGAGGTGGCCCAGGCTGGGAGAGCTGAGAACAGGAGCTAAGGAGGGCTGTTGTTGTGCCCAGCAGCAGATGGTTAGACCCCAGGCCCTCAGGATCTTGGGATTCCTGAGCAACCTCACACCTGGGCCCCTTGAGGTTCTGACTCTGGGGCCCTGCGCTTCAGAGCCATCCTCAGGGCCTTCAGGATGGTGTCCTGGTTGTTCCGCAGGTTGTAGTCATTCAACTGTAGCAGGCGGTCAAAGTCTTCCTCCGAGTAGGTCATGCTGTGCAGCATATAGGGCGTGGTGGTCTTGTTGAGATCCACCTGACCAGCCTGGAGCTCTGCAGGGCTGCGAGGGACACCTGTGCAGGGGTGGATGCGGTCAGGAGCAGGCCCAGAGGCCTCCACCACTGGACTAAACCACCAGTGCACTGGACTTTGCACTGGGGTGGGGGTGGGGCTGCTCCCCATGGAAGGCTTCTTGATTTCCTCCCAGCTCTCCATGCCCTATGCCACACAGACAGTCGTGTGGGTGGCAGAGTATTATTATGCAATAGGGGAATTTTTCTGCTTCCACACTCTGGAGAGCATGACACTTGTCCTACCATCCTAACTAAGCCCCCCTGGGTAAGGTGGAAGCAGCCAGAAGGAAACCAATTGGGGTAGTACATGGGTTCCCAAAGCTCATGGTAGAAACAAGGAAACTTTGACTCTGCAAGCTGTGGGCCTTGCCTTAAGCCTTCCCTGGGTAGTTGGGGAGAGGCTGCCTCACCAGGGGCAGAGTGATCCTTGAAGGAGACATTGACCAGGGGGAGGTAAAGCAGGACAGGGGCCTCCGGGCAGGTGGAGTCCGAGAACAGGTAGCACTCCCTGGGCTGGCTCTGGTCCTCAGCACTGGCCTCCACGTGGGGGAAGGGCAGCCCCTGGGTCTTGCAGTACAGCTCGGCCTGCTGCAGTGGCTGGCAGGGCAGAGAAAGCACAGTCACCCCAAATCTTCACTCTAGAGAATGCAGATTAGTTCTGGCCCCAGTTTACGCCCTCAGAACCTGGACAGCGGCCTGGTTCTGTGCTGCATTGTTGCGGGGCACATCCAAGGATCCCAGTAGGTAAAACCTTTAGGTCTTCAGGTGTGCTGCAGACCCAACTACCCTCCCCACTTGCAGTCATCAATGGATGATTCAAGTCCTAGAGCTTAGAGGACCTTAGTAGAGGACCAAAGTGTCCATCCCAGCATTGCTCCATTCAGAGTCCTCAGTAGTCCCCAGGATAAGGGGAGGTTGGATTGGAAATGCCAGAGGCCTCTTCCACGTGGTGCAGTGGTTCCTCTGTGGGGTAGATGTGCTGAGCTCCGTCCTGTTCATCTTGGGGCCTACAACACCACCCCCACCCTGTCATTCTCCTCCCTTGGGGACTTGGGAAGTGTGGGCTATGGCTCAGGGGCCTGTTGCTTGTCCCCAGAGCCTGGTGTGATTAGGCAGAGGCCTGGGGTTCCCATGGGACAGCCTGGGGCACCTCAAAGTGTGAGTACAGGGAGTAGCCAAAGTAGAGGATGAGGTCCAGCCTGCGGCCTGGCCGGAACAAGGAGGGATAGCTGCTGTTCATTAAGTAACCGGTGTCCACCAGGCAGAGCTGGGGTTCCTGGGGGGTCAGCTGGCTAGGGGTGGAGTCCAACTGGCAGTCTGGCAAGAGAGGTAATGATAATCAGAGGCAGCCACCTGCCATGGGTAGCCCACCCATCGTCTTCTGGCCACATTCACCTCTACATCCCTTTTGTGCCTCTGCCACTCCTTGGATGCCCAGGCCCTCCCCAGGCCCTCCCAATGGGATCTTTTTCAGACCTCTCTCCAGATATGGATGCTATGGCCCCCAAGGCCTCTGCGGGTCAACAGTCATGGCCCACACCCATCTGGGAGTCCAGTGCTGCAATGGGGGCGCAGGGCCATAGTCCTTACCTGCCCAAGTAGAGAAGTCTTTTTGGCCATAGTAGTCCTGGTGTAACTGGAGACCATGGAGGAAGTTGGCACCACGGTGGCACAGCAGCCTCCTTGTCAGGAACCCCTTAAATGCTCGGGCCAGGGCCGTTCCAGGCTGCAGCCAGGAGGACTCCACCCATGAAGAGGTCCTCACGCAATCCCCTAGCTCCTTGTCTGTGACCAGAGAAACAGGCACTGCTCCAGCAAGGGGTCCAGAAATGCCAGCCCTTCTTCCCCCTTCCCACCCCAGTGACCCTCTCCCACCTGTGTTTCGTATCTCTTCCTTGACATGCTGTGTCCATTCCTCATGAGACCAGGTGAGGTTATACCAGGCATCCATCATGTTTGCGGAGAAAATGTTGCTCCAGATACCTGAAGCCAACCCCAGGAGAGGGCAGCCCTCAGGCCCCAGAGCCCTGGAAGCAGGTGGCCCCCACACCTGGTGCTGATGGGAAATGCCAGCAGGGGGAAAGGGCCCTTTCCACAATGGCTCCTCCCACCACCCAGTCCCTCCCCTCACCCCAGGGCTCAGCCCAGACCCAGCTACAGAGATCAGGTCCAGGAAGCCACCTGGCCAGTGCCCACAGAGTGAGTGCTCTCACCTTCCAGAAAGCAGATCCGAGACTCAGGGAGCCTCCTCATCAGTCGCCCCATGAAGAACTCGGAGCCAAAGAGCTCAGGAGGCACAAAAGCTCCGTACTTCAGGAACCCGACCTCATAGGGGGAGAATTCGACCCACTCTGATGGGGTAAGAAGGAGAGGCAGGAATGTGGGGAGAGTGAGCTAGAGGAGCCCCATCACTGGCAAGGGCCAAAGACACTGCCTCCCACCCTGGGCAAGTCTCAGGCTTCTCACTACCCAGCACCAACTCAGCAGACTGAAGAAAACAGGCCACTGGGTGACCACTCTCCACCCACCCTGTCCATATGCTTAAATGCCCTCCAGTCCAAGGACACAGTGCTGCTCTGGCTGGCCCTGGGCCCAGCAGTACCATTGTGGGGCTATCTGTACAGTCATTCCAGCCGTGGCTCCTATGGAGAGCTGGGGGTGGGGACATAGGGAGCAGACCTGAGGTGCATGTGCCCTGGAGGACAGAGTGGATAGGACCGTACCCTTGAAGTGGAGGGTGTCCACAGTGTCCTCTTTGACGTTAAGGCTCAAGTAGAGGGGCAGAGGGTTCTGACCCCGCGCCAGCGCATCTCTCTGTCCTGACAGCGTCTGATCCATCACCTGGCATCAGAGGGATGAGAGCCTAAGTGAGGTGCAGTGGCAGCTCCACAGGAAAGGAACAAGGCAGGAGAACAGGTTGGGGACAAGGAGGCAGCTGGCCTCTGGGTTTTGGGAGTTGGGGTGTGCAATGACTTCTGCCCAGGCCACTATATAGGGACACTACTTAGGGCTATGCGAGTTGCGTACTACACAGCTTATATCACACACATTGATGGTCCCTCTTCCTGCATCCTGGGCTTTCAGAACCCACTTCTATGCGTTTGAAGGTGGAGTGGGTGAAGGTAGTGGCCCCCAGTGCAGGCACATGTACACGGACACACACACGCACATTACTTTCCAGAAAGCACACAGAAAGCTAGCTAGACTCCTAGGATATACACTTGCTTGGTCATCACGTAACCTAGGAAGATTTTTTTAAAAAGACTAATTCCAAAGCAATTTCTGATAGACTGAGTCTCAGTAGAGAGCCAGACATGTGTATATTTAGCCAAATTCCTGCTTGCTAAGTAAATCAGCTGGTGAGGACTGCTGTGGGAGGTTGGGAGTCCCCTAGGGACTCTTGTAGCCCAAAAAGACGAGCTTTCTCTGATCCAGGATGACCTGAGGCTTTCTGTGCCCTTAGAATGCAGGGAACCACTGTAGACCCCAGAGTTTTAGTGAGGAGAAAATGAGGAATAGACGGCAGAATAAACCACAGGATGCAACCTCATATTGAACACAGCAAGGGGACCAAAAAAGGAGAATCAAGAAAGCACTCAGGAGGGGCAGAGATGTGAACTGCATCAACGGGTACCTAGACCGGGCAGCCAGTCCTGTGTAATGGAACAGAGCTCAAGAAGAGCCCTGGGGACACGGGAAACCTGATCCAAGCTGAGTAATGCAACAGGGAGACAAATTCACAAACAAGACTGGAGAAGTCTGCTACCTGTATGAGGAAAGAAAGCACCCCAGAAACGCCCTCCAAAAATTGACCCCTAGCCATATGAGATTTAAATTCTGGTGCATTCAAGTCCTAGTTGTAAGAAACAAAGTTTTAAAGCTTGTGTCCGAATAAGAGAGAAGGATTTTATAACTTGGGAAAGGAAAAGGAAGATACCTCAAACACACAACATAAAAGAGAAAATGATAAATAAGTATTAAATTATGCATCAAGATAGTCATAGCCAGTAAAGGTTTAAATGCAGACTATATAAAAACTCTAAAAAGAACTGTAAAAAAGACAAACTAAATAGAAAATTGGGAAAGAACTTATGTAGGTAATTCATGGAAGAGGATCCCAAATGATAAATATACTTGAAACTATAATGTCTCACTAAAATTCAAGGAAACAAAAAACTACAATAGACTTTCATATCTATGAAAAAAATATAAATCTGCAGATGTAGTGAAAGAAATATTACACATTTCCAGGTGTGGTGATGCATGCCTGTTATCCCAGCACTCAGGAGGCTGAGGCAGGAGGATTGTTGCAAGTTCAAGTCCAGCCTGGGCTACAAAGTGAGTTTAAGGCCAGCATGGACTGCATAGTGAAACCCTGTCTCATAGAGGCAAAAAGGTTTTTTACACACTGGTAACGGGACTGTGAATTAACACTATTGCTCTGGAAAACAATTTGACAGTAGCTAGAAAAGACAAGGTAGAGACCCAATAACTCAACAGTGCAACTCCTGGATGTAAATATCAGAGGTATGGCAAGCCTCTAACACACGTATACAATGAGACTTGTACACAATCATCCATGCAAGTAGTATTTTTCTTAAAGGTACAGATATTAAATCATATGAAATAAATATCCATGTAATAAAGGTGTATAAAGTACATTATATGGAATTATGTGTGACATAGAATAGAATACAAGGTGTAGACTGTAGATATTTGTGTGATGGATGATGTGGAAGCTCTGAAGTCAGAAAGAAAATCGGGCTGGAGAGAGGACACAGTGGGAGGGCTTCAGCTGGGGGTGTTTGGTGAAATCATGCATATTTATTACATTGTTATTTATGGTTCCTGCATTTTCTTAGATGTGAAGATTTACATAATAAATGTTTAATAATAAATATTGATATTTGCATAATTATTGCTAACCTAGTAAAAATAAGAGTGATATTGCGCTTGACAGTGAAAATAAAAGTTTTAAAAATTGGAGGAGAAATAGAGGGGGGAGAAAGAGTTGAAAAAAGAATTAAAATGTGTTGTGTACATGTACCAACTCCCCATGAGAAATGTGACCATTATCATGCACTAATAAAAAAATAAAAACCCCCAAAATTCAAGGAAACATGATTTTTTTCTTCTACTATTAATAAACTTGATTTTAAAAACAGTACTGGAGATGGAACCCAGAGCCTTGTTCATGCTAGGAAAGCCATTTGCAAGCTAAACATACTTTTTTGTCTTTCCATTGTTTCTGATGCTTTTGAAACTTTATTCAGATGGTTACTGGTGGAAGAATCACTAAATTTTAACAACTGTATCAGTTAGTCTAAAATCCCACAGCTAACTTACTAAACTCTCCAGAAAGAACCATTGCAGTAAAGATGTCTGTGCGCCATGGTGTCACACAGATGAGGAATCCGAGGCACAGAGATTAAGAGAGGACACACAACGAGTAAAATGCACAGGAAATGGAACCCAGGAACTCTCTCTAAAATCTGGGCTTTTAATACAACACTTAAGATAATAATAACATTTTATATTGCAGTATAAATAAAAGCCGTTCTAGAAATCTTAATGCAAAAGCTTTATCTCATTGACTAATACTGACTGATCCCCAGACCTTGGGAGACTCATAAATTTCTGTTAATAGCAATTAACCAAAGAGGTGCCGGCCTCAGAAAGGCGGTATCCCAAGGAAGGCAAAACTCAGTGTTTGCCTCTGCCTTCAAGGCTCCGCCTTTTCCACCCTCCTGAGGCTTCTGGCGCAGGCGCAGTACCTGACCATGCAGGGCAAACTCCAGCAAAAGAGCCCAGAAATCCACGGCTGTGGCGGAGAGGCCCTGCGAGGCCCGCAGTTGCATCTCCCGCCGGAAGCTTGAAAGATGCTCTGGGAGGAAAGCCCTCATCTTGCTCTTGGCCAGATGCTCCCTGAGGTGGCTGATGGGTCCGTGAAGGTCCTTGTGCGACCACTCTGGGTCGCAGTACAGGTGAGCCATTGTCCTGGGGGAGGAAGGAGAGAGGGTTGGTGGAGGCTGTCCTGTGACTGCGCCTTCCCACATGCAGCTTCTCCCCAGACCGGGCTCCTGCTGCCAGGGCTGCGTTTGTCTTGAAACTGTGTGGAGCTTTCTTTTGTCCATCCCTGCTGTCCAGTATTACAGTGTGACCTGCGTAAGTAATTTTAGTTTTCTTTACTTTGTTTGGTGATGGTGATAACCAAGTCCTGGCTCATGGATCAGGACCTTGCTCATGCTAAACAAGTGCTCCACTCCTGCGCTACAGCTCCAACCCCAAATGGAATTTTATATTTCCCAGTAGCCACAATAAAAAAAGTTTAAAGAAATCAGTGAGAAGTAATTTTAATAATGTATTGCATTTAATTCAAGACATCAAAATATCATTTTGACATATAATCACTAGAAGTTATTGACGTAATTTGTAGTTTTTTAAGCTAAACCTTCAAAAATATGTTTGTAACACATCCCAATTTGGATGGTCCTCTTTTTTTTTTTGATATCTGGGATTGAACTCATAACTGCACGCTTGCAAGGCAGGCGCTTATGCAACTGAGCTAAATCTCCTTGGATGGGCCTCATTTTAAGGAGTTGGTAGCACCGTGGGTGGTAGCCACCCTACCGGACAGCACTAAATCTTACCCGCGGCTTCATGGGCCTGTCCTGAAGTTCTCATGACTCTGCTTGCCAGCTGCTGAGCATCTCTGAGGAATTTACTTGTCTTTCACTCTTTACAGTAATATTTCAATGAGACTCAAAGGAACGAATCTCTCATAGTGAATTGATCCACCTCATTGTATGCAACGCTGTCATTAGCTAAAATGGCAACTCTTGACCTCAGTTTCCTCTGTACTATATAAGCAAGAAGAGAACCACCTCAGGAACTGTTTGAGCACTAACCATGGGAATAACTGTGGCAGAAAAAAGGGCTACCAATCTGGAGCACTTCGTTAGTGCCAGTTGTTAGTTAAATGCTGACATGGGCCGTCCCACAGCTGCCCTGTGCTCATCCACCTTAGAGAAAAGCCCACCAAGACTCAGGGGAGGAGGTTACTAAGGTCACCCAAGCCTAAGTGGTGTTGTGAGACCAAGCCTAACTCCTTCTGGACCAGTTACCTTCAGGCCCTCAGTAATGCTGGGAAAGGGACCTCCTGCCACCATTCCTGGCAGCAATTCTGTTTCTGTTTTCTCCTTTGAGAAAATTGCCTGACCCCCATCACATCATACTGCTCACACCCTTGTGGCATCTATTCTGTTCCCCACCGGGCTCTGGTCATCTCTGCTGCCCTAATCTCCATGGCACTTACCATGTAGCACCCGAGATACCACTCATGTAGGTCACACAGTCTAGGAGGCCCAGATTTTGCAGGGCCAGTAGGTGTCCAAAGAGTGAGGTCATGGCCCGAACACCTCCTCCTTCAGCCATGATGCCCACAACAGGGACCTAGACCACACAGACACAGGCTGGCTCATGGACGGAGACCCAAGCTGCATCCTGCTCCCCCTGCCTCTAGCCCAGGGGCCTTGAGGTCAGCTCCTGATATGGTCAGGGACATTCCTCAGCCCAGGTCAGAGCCCCGAGAGACCAAGAACCCCAAAGTGTACCTACTTTCCCCTTGTCTCCCCACCCCATTTTCCATTGCCTGGGGTGTCTGAAGAGGGTATGGGAATCAGGGAGCTCCACAAGGTCAATCCAGGGTATCTGGGCCCACATCCCTCATGCTCTCCCAGACCTCATCTTCCTGTAGGTCTCTGTCCAGCTGCAGGGCCTGCTTCAGGGCCTTGGCCACCACCTGCTTCCTCCTGCTCAGGAAGGCCTGCTCCTCTGCACAGAGATCAAAGCCCAGGCGCACGGCCATCTCCTCAGGGCTAGGACAGAAGAGAACCCAAGAGTCAGGGGCACCTGCATGGCTCACTGGCTGACCAAGCCTTACCTCCACAATCCAACCCCAAGAACCACCTGTGTCCCAGAACTCCCCTTCTGTGCCAACCCCTGACTGTCCCCACAGATACAAGCGTCCCTTACCAGAAATCTGCCTTGAGCTGCAGCCTCACTCCTGAGTCCTAAAATCCAGACAAGAAACCATGCTCAGAATGTCCTAGTCCTGGGGGCCATGCATATCCCCTGGAGCCTTGTGACAAGTCTGTCTTTATTTCCACAGCACTTCCTGCAGTCAAGGCCACTTACATCTGCAGCAGGAACACTGATGGTCACCTCTTTCCCCCTGCCCAAGGACCTCAGGGGCACAGTGAGGTGTCCAACTGAGTTGTCCAAGTGCCAACCATTGTTTCTGGAGCTCTGGAAGAAAACATTCATTCATTCAACAAGTGCTGGGCCAGGGATATAGCTCAGCAGCATATGTGCCTGCCTGGCAAGCACCAGGACCTGAGTTTCATTCCTAGTACCAAAAAAACAGACAAACAAGTGCTTACTGAGCATCTAGACAGTCATGATCCCACCCTACTAATGTGAAACTAACAATAATTAGATACTAACAATTGCAAAATAATAATGGCCAGTACATGTTTAGTACAAAGGCGTTGTTCCCTCTGATCACATTAAAGTCTTGGGAAGGAGGACACCAGCGATGCGGCAGGACAGAGTAACCAAGGCAGTGGGAGGCGGCCTCAGAGGGAGCCAGTGGAGGACAGGGAGAGCTGCTGGCATGGTGTAAAGCAAGAGGACACAAGAGCAGCTGAAGCACAAACAAGAGGATGTGTCACACAAGACAGCAGAGATGGTGAGGGGCAGGCTATGTGCACCTCATGGGCCCCAGGGTCAAGCTTTATTCCAAGAGCATCACTGGAGGAGCCGCCAGTGTGTTCGAACCAAGACCTGCATGGTGTAGCGGCCCCTGCTGATCTCCCTGTCTTCCAGGCTGGGGTACTTCAGCAAGGGAAGCTGAGGAGGCCACAGGACACCTGACCTTGCCAGGAGGGGGGGGTGCTCTGCCACCACTGGAACTACCTAAAAGTGGTGGGGAGAGCCAGAGAGCAGAGACCCACCCTCAGGCATCCATGCAACTCTGTGTCTTGGGCTGCCAGGTAGTGGAAGCGGAAGGCAGAGGCTGTGCCCAAGGTAGATGTCTGCGTGTCTTCAAAGGACCCCTTCAGGACAAGCTCCAGCTCCAGCTTGTCCCAATCTAGGGAGACAGTGGGCAGGTTGGCAAGAATTATAGCTCTGACCTGGCAAACTAGCAGTAAATCTGGAAAGAGGTCAGGTAGGCCAGACCATGGTAAGTTGGATTCTGAAAAGAGCCTTCCCCACACCACCCAGGAGACTCCCACTTCCCACATCAAGGGACCCTCCTTCCATTCTTACCTGCTAACCCACAGGAGCTCCCTGCTCCGTCCAGTTGGACATCCAGGCATGACAGCTCCCGGGCCTGGGGCAGACCATGGTGTTGACTGTGCGGGGTCAGCTAGGACCACCTCAGCCTTCACCCTGAGAGCCTTTCTGTCCCAAATCCATCACACACAGAACAAGAAGTGGGGTCCAGAATTGGACTGTGTGTAGAACCCTTCACCTCACCTCTAATATCCTGCAGCTGCCCAACCTGGGTCAATCTGGATCCCCCAGGAGGCCCCATGTCCACTGCCAACCCAGTCATCCTGGCTTTACTGACCTTCTAGCAGTTCACCATAGCTTCACAATTCCAAAGAACTCCGAGCTCCTCATACACAACCAAGCCCCATCAGGAAACCCCTGATGTTCCCAACCATCCCTCAGCCATCCAGCCTCAGACCTCCTCTCAACAGAACCCTCTCTCCTTGTGTCCCTTAGCTCTAGCACCACACCCCCAAAGTCCTACACAGCCCCAGGTGATCCCTGGCTGGAACACTAGAGGTGGTCTCACCACAAAGCCTTCCCCTACCTTGTCCCTTGTCACCTATCTCAGTGCTCCTGCCCCCATCTCTTTGCTCCCCTAAGGCCAGAGAAAGTGTTTACCACAAGGACATTGTTGGTGATCAGGTTTTCTGGAGGGTCCGATCTAAAAAAATAAAAACTAGTCTGGTTTGGTGGAGACAGGCCCATCCTGCACTGATCTGCCCCTCGTGGCCAAGGTTCCTGCCCACCTGTAGCCTCTCTGGGTGATACTGAGGGCTCTTATGTCCTGGCTAAGGATCAGGGAGGGGGCTGTGCAGAATGAAAAGGGGAGACAGCAGGGCAGGGACAGTATTGGCCTTTCTCCCTCAGCTCTCCTCAGGGAGCTCCAGACCTCTCTGGCAGAAGTAGATAAGGGACCATGACTCTCAGCTGGGCAGGACAACACAGTTCTGGGTCAGGTTCATTTTCCTGAATAAAGCCTGGCTACCTGGTCACACCCTGGGCTATGTGACATTACTCATGTATAAACACGAGTAAATATGGCATTACTCACATTTCTTCCACTAGAAACTCCACGTCCAGCTCTTCCTGTCCCTAAGATCAAAGAGCATGAGCAAGTCATCAACACTTACAGCCAACACCTGGTATTGTTTGAATCAAAAATGTCAAATACCTCCCTCCCACCATCGTATAGTCCAGATGTTCAGATGTGGAGCTGTGGAAGGTGATTAGACCTAACCTCAGCACTGATGAATCCATTGATGATTTCTTAGCTAAATGTGCCGTGAGGAGGTGAGGCCTGGATGAGGGAAATAGGTCACTGGGAGTGTGACCTAGAGGAGCAGGTCCAGTCCCTGGCCCCTTCTCTCTCTGACTCTTCCTTGCTCTCTCCCTCTTTCCTGGCTGCCATGAGGTCAGTGCTTGCCTCTGCCCTGAATTTCTACCATGATGTTTCTGCCTTGGATCTGACCAACCACGGACTGAAACCTCTGTCACCATGAGCCAAAATAGACCTCTTTTCACTGAAGTTACATATGTCCAGTATCTTGTCCCAGCAGTGAACATGGGTGGACAGCACTGTTCTTTTATATGCCTTATCATCCTGACCTGTCTCAAGGGATCCATGCTGTTACAATTATTTCCATTCGCAATGAGGAAACTGAGGAGAGGTGGAGAAGACAATCTGCCCACATTGTGCTAGCGAGTCTACAGAGAACAGCGCTCCCTCTTTCTGGCTCCCCAAGCTCTGGGCCACACTGAAGGAGTAGACAAAGTGCTGAGAGAAAGGAGACTGGAGCATGCCAGTCCCCATCTTCTCCTCTTCTCCTCTCCCCATCACTCTGTCCTCCCACACTCTCACCTGCAGTAGGAAGAGCTCAAGACCCTCACAGAGCAGGCCTGGGGCCCATGAGCAGCAGTGAGAGCCCACATCTCCTGAGGGCTTGTTGTGTCTTAAGGGATGCTCTCTCCACTTCTCAGACCTTCCTCCCCCATGGCTAAAGCTCCTCTTCTTGGTGATGTAGTCTGGAGCCGCATGGGTGAGCTGGCCCCTTTCCTACTAAAATGCAAATCTCTTTGGGAAGGGTCGTGCTTTCTGATGCTGCTTCAACCTAGCAGCATCCCAGGAGATGGAGGAACTGAGTCCTTCCTCAGCCTGGAGCTGAATGAGGTGGGCCCATAGGGACTTCCGCACCTACCTGAGGATCCAGGGAAAAGGTTTTCTGGAGCAGCTTGCCAGGGGGGACTTCTGAGACGTCATAGAAAACCTTGAAGCAGATTTCATCCTTTGTAATTAAATCTTCATCATAGATACTCAGCTCCAGAACATTCTAGGGGACAGGAAAAACAACTTAGCATATTATCTTTTCATTTTGACCACAACTCATGAATAACTGTGAAATGTAAAAGTATAAAGAAATCCAGCAGCCAGGCATGGTGGTGCATGCCCATAATCCCAGCATTTGGGAGTCTGAAGCAGGAGGATCATCATGAGTTCAAGGCCAATCTGAACCAGAAAGTGAAACCCTGTCTCAAAAGACAAAAACAAAAGCAAAACCCCACCAATCCCACCTCCTCAAAGAAATAAAAGAAGTCCAACAAAGTCCCTAGTTTCTTTCTCTTGACATTTTATGTTTTGAGACAGGGTCTCACTATGTAGTTCGTGCTGGTCTAGACTCAGTATGTAGCCCAGGCTGGCCTCATACTCACAGTGATCCTCCTGCCTCAGCCTCCCAAATGCTGGGATTATAGGTGTGTGCCGCCACGCCTGGTTCTTGATTTTTATTTTGGTCAAAAATAAAGTTCTACTGAAAAACACTTCCCAGTCTAACTGGTTGCCTAAAGCATACTCCAAGGCAAGTGTGGGATACTATGGTGGCAGCCTTCTGTGATGTATTGCTCTCTTCAACCACACAGCAGTGCCCTCAGAAGGGGGCACCTACTGTGTCCACGTCACAGATGGGTTTAGAAAGGAGCACTAGCTTCTGGAGATCACACATTCTCTTACACACAGCGTGCACAGGCTGGGGTACAACCACTTGTCCTGAGTGCTGAGAGTCCTGGGGGAAGCGCTCCATCCCAAGACCCTGAGGGGTGGGGTGGGCCATCTGTAAGCAGCCAGTGATGCCCCAGCCTTTACCTTGACCTGACTCTGGATGAGGAATCTGAAGGTCTCATTCCATACAGGATGACTGGAGTTGGAGACCGTTTTGGTCCTGAACTTCGTTCCAGGAGCAGTTGGCAGCTGCAGGCTCACATATGGGTCTGTCTCATTCACTGCCAAAGTCAAGGGATCATCAGAAGGAGCAAACCTGCCAGCCTCACCAGAATCCCACCACGAACAGCCCAGCCCAGCCCAGCCCAGCCCCAAGACACTCCCAGGGCCTCTCCATGCTTTTGCACCCTCTGGCGCCCAGGGACAGCTACTTACACACATCAGCCTTGTGCAGCCTTCGCGCCTCCAGGACCCGCACGGTGAGCCACCGACAGGCAGAGGTCACCCCCTGGAGAGAAACAGCACACTGCTGAGTTCTGTCACGCACATCTGGAGCTGCTGGGCAGCTCATGTCCATGGGGGTGGATGCACTCTACATCCCCAGGCTGCCAGGTCTACTGGGACATCCTCTGGGGACCAAATAATCTTTGCATACCACTGTCCTTGGAATCATGGTTCAGGCTGCAGCAGACAGGAAATGGCAGATCGGCTGAGGGCAGAGCTGGGGAATACCCTTCCTTTCATGTGAGACTAGAGAGAAAGGACTAATGCTCTCCAAGAGGAACTTTTTAGTTCTTGTCTGCTGAGGAAACTGCAGCTGTTCCAAACACCCTGCCACTCTGGGCACCCTATGACTGCTCCGGAAGACATCTACTACAGCTGCAGCAAGCCTTGAATGCGAACCCATCCCAGACAACTCTGCCCTGCAGCCTCTCTGGATGATTCCGTTCCTCGGCACCCTCCTCAGTTAGATCCATGAGGCAGGAACCCATCCTCTACCCATGAGCATGTGAATCTGACAATGTATGTGTGTAAGCCCGCCTTTTATCCTGCATAACTTACCTCACCATACCCTTAAAGGATCAGTCCATGCACAGCAGCAGGAGTCCGAATAAAGTGTCTCCCTTATTCTGCAGCATGAGTCTCTCTTGGGTGGCATTTTGTTTTGCCTAGTCATGATTTTGTCTTGGTCACAGCATGCTGAACTGTTACAGTAAGAGCTGATAACACTAAAGACTATTGATGCCCAAAGCAAGCAGCAGCCAGGGCTGGCAACGCTCCTAGCAGCAGAGAAAGGCAATGAAGACTTGCTGGGAGCCAACATCTGGAGTAGCCAGCAGAGTTCCCAAGGCCTGCCAGTGCACGTGCTCCAAGTGGCAAGGAGGGCCACACACTGTACAAACTGATAGCTGCTGTCATTGAGAACTCAAGACTGTTAAACCTAAGAGAGTGGCACTTTGTCAATTTGTGATTTCTATGCAGGGTCCAGGTAACTGCCCTCATATTCTGGCTCTATGCATTTTCTGGCTGCTATACTGTGCATCTCTGTGCATCTCTGTGCATTTCTGGCTGCTATACTGAACATACCCTGTATGTTCACTTCTTTTATCCCCCCACAACTTCATAAAATAGTACTTGCATTTCCTTCCACTTCACAGGTGAGAGAAATGGGGCTCAGAAAAGTTAACTAGCTCAAAATCACAGACTGAGTAGGTGACAAAATTAAGATTCAGACTTGAAGGTCAGAGCTCATAGATCCTGTGCTATTTACCACCCTGGGGCTTTCCTTCTTTGTTACAGCACAAATTTCTCCCATTGCTCTCTGGGAATTTAGATGCTAGAATCTTGTAGACTCATCTTTGACTAATACAATTGCCACGCTAACACATTAACCAACACAGTTCCTTTCTGAGAGGGCTCTGGAGCCTTTCCCCTGTCAAAGGACCCTCCTTCCTATCTGGAATATCGGGTGCTTCTTAAGGAGTGCTCCAGCCTCACTGTCTGCAGATCCTGGGGATGCCCCGAGGAAGGTCTCAGTCACTCTCTGCCCACTGCACAGGGATCTTGGGACTCTGCCATTTTCCTCCTGTGCAGAGTTCAGGGCTGATATTTGCCAGGGAATTTTTGTGAACAACTTAGTGCTGTTCCCTGGCCATGGAACAGTCGAGCCCACAGACTGGGGTTCAGATTATCTGTGACCATTATCCTGGTCTTTGATGAGAGGAGAAAAAGAGCAGGGAGCAGCCCCCCCCATCCCTTGCTGGCCCCCAGCTATCATGGTGGATGTATGGGCAAGGCTGAGAGGGGAGGATAGATACTACGGGCAGGGTCCTGGACCCTGTATCTTCCTGGGTTGGTCTGAACTGCTGCCTGTGGACTGCACAGAGGCGCATCCCAGAGCCAATCCTGGATTACCAGCCTGCCCCGCCAGCCAGGCTCTTGCCACTGCATGGGCTGCAGGCACCCATTCCAACAGAAGAGAGGTGCTGAAGCTGCTGCCGGGGTCCTCATCACAGGACCAGACTTGAAGGCTGGGGGTCAAGGACCCAGTGCTAGGGACACAGCCAGAAACAAGAGCTTTCCAGGTGTGAGGCAGACTCACACTTTTATTTCACCACTGAGGCTGGACCCAGAGCAGACAGGGAAGGAGGCAAAGGTGCACAAGCTTCGCCAGGGAGATGGACTTTGGAGGAGGTATTCCACAAACCCCCAAAGCTGGCTATTCTGGGATGAGGCACTCCTGATGGGAGGTGGTGATGGAGTGGAGGCTGCTGGCCACTCCATTACCCTGAAGCCTCAGTTTCCCCAAGAACCTCATCAAAACATTTCCACTCATGGATGATTTAGGGGCAGGTCCTCCTGACCTCAGATTGAGGCAAGAGCCATTGTCCTTTTATGGGGATGGAGTGTCCGGGTTCATTGGGGTACGGTCTGTTCTGACCATGTCTTTTCCAGGAGCTCCAGTCTGAGCTGCTTGTCTGATTGTATGTAGCTCAGGCCTGGATCTCAGGACCAAGACAGGAAGAAGCCTACTGTGGGCTGTGAGTGAGGCAAAGGACCTTGGGCAGTGACCGTGGTAGACTTGACTCACTCATGGCCATCATCTGGAGCATCAGGGGACATCTGAGAAGCCAGTCCTGTTGGCCTTGACCCCTGGCAGATGATGAGGACTTTGGGCCAAGAGGAAGTGTGTGGCAGGTAGGCGAGCAGTCTGCAGGCCTCCTTGTGCAGCCTCCTAACTCTTGGACCCCGTAAATAATTGGCAATTTGGAGGCAATTTGGGTTCCCTAAGATCATGAGCACATGGGGCGATTCTGGGGCTCAGGTCAAATCCAGAATCTGTGCCTGGTGGGTCTCCACTGAGAGATGAGCCTTTAGGGAAAGGAAAGGGCCTCTAGAGGCTACTGCCTGGACTTTTGCAGTGAAGAAGGAAGGCTCTGCCAACCAGACTCTGAACTACAGGCCCCTGCTTCTGTGGGTGTTGCTCGTTTCCCCCTACCCCACATTCCCAAGCACAGACGCGCACCCTGCCCCCCCACCCCATGCAGAGATGAGAACCACCATGATTTCATCTGTGTGAAGCCTGTCAGAATCATTCTGTCCCACGGGCTCAGGAGACACTATTACCTTGTGCAGATGGATGGGTGGTCTCTCAGGTGCCAGGCTGTCCATCCCTTCGTCATCAAGATGCCAGCTTCCTAGCCAGGTGACAGTGAATGTCTTGATCAACTTCGAATCTCTTAGCCACAGAGGTGCTCAGATCCTATTAACAGCTTGGAACTCCACCCCTAGGTTGCTTCTCCTCTTTCTTAAGAGGCTGGGTCAACTTGCATCTCCAGAAACCTCTGCCAGGGCCCCAGGGCCCCTGGGTGGAGCACACTTCCAGGCCTGTACTGTCAGGACAGATGCAGCCATGGCAGGCAGACAGGTCCAGGAGCAGTGGCAGGAACTCAGTTTCCCTAGGGCTAAGGACAGAGAATGGGGACCCAGCAGAGCTGACAGCCCTGTGGCACACCTATGCCAGGCCAGCCCCCAACGGAGGAGCACCTGACCCAGCAGGAAGCCTGACCCCATGGTGGCTCCTTGAAGCCAGGAACTCAGGCTGCAGTAGTGAGAGCAGTGTGTCCTGCTGGCCAGCTGCAAAGGCGTCCACACACCTCCGATCACAGGCTCCTCACCTCCAGCCACCCCACAGCTGCGGGATCAGCAGATTCTAGGAATCTGAGGGACTTCTTTTAGAATTGAATGGCAGAGTTGATAATAAAGGAAGACAAAAGAGACCAATCCAAGAACCCTCAGATTATGAATATTAGAGAAGAAAATCATGTGAAGCCACAAAATTCTTTATTCGTTGTTCACAGAGCCCTAAATGCCATCCCATAATGACATAAATGTCCCATAATGACACAAAACTAAACAACAATGATTTCTTTTATGAAGCAAATGAAACTAAATTAATGTCAAATTATTACAAATGAGTGTGAAATGTGTTATTACAAAATCAACCAAAACAGAACATTGAAACTGGTGTATGAACAAGTGAAAATTTAATGAATGGGAAACACTTCTAATTTGCATGCACCAGACATAAGTGTAAAATGTAGAAAGCTACAAAGAATAATGTATTCCAAAACTCATCTTAGATGACATGATGCAGCAAGTCTTCAATAGCTACCCTGGCCAGGTGTGGTGACACAAGTCTGTACTCCTAACCGCAGTCCTCTGGAGGCTGAGGCAGGGGATCGCCGCAAGTTTGAGATCAGCCTGGGCTACAGAATGAATTTGAGGCCCGGCTGAACTACATAGCAAGACCCTGTCTCCAAAAAGGAAAGAAAGAAAGAAAAGCCACCCAGTGCTTCACACTTAACAGCTCAGACTCACCCTGGTACAAGTGTCTTATAGAGATGGCAGATGCTATGAGTAGGAGGTTGCAAATAGGGAGTGGGTCCAGGAGGGTCAAGGTCAGCATAAAGGGACAAGCAGGTGGGCAGAGATCTGGAGGGGCTTGCTCAGACCAGAGGGCTCCTTGCAGGGAGCATGCCTGTGAGGTCCATCAGAGCTGACCTGACCCACGCTGCCAAGCTGAAAGTCTTCTCCTTTGCTGCCTTCCTTCACCTTCTTTTCTCAAAGTCTGCTCTATGCTCACAATAAATGAGCATCTAATTTTTCATTCAGTATTCACAGCTCCTTGAAGTTCCCCAAATTTTTTTTGGGCAACCAGCCCCTCCCTGTGTTGTGGCCCCATGGGTTAGGGGGCGTTGCATCTACCTTCAGTTTTAGGAATGCGTCAGGTGCCTCAAGGCTGGCTCATCAGCTCATGGAATCACCCTGATCATGGTATGTGGTTCACTAGAATCACTACTTACATTAGTGTAATCAAGGCAAATCCTGGTGTGTGAAGTTCTGGAAGAGACACGTTTTTCTGGTTGGACCAGAACCTGGGAAGAAATGAAGCTAGAGTTGCTGATGTATTGGCCACGATAAGAGGAAGAACTACCAGAAAATGGAGCCAATGATAACAGCGAACACTTCTGCCAGGTGGAGGTGGGGTGACTGTGGAGCTGAGGATGCTGCAGCTGGGCCATTGTCTTGTGCAACTCTCTCGGGGCTGGCGAGGAGCCCTTGCAAGAGGTTCTTGTGGTCATAGTTTTAGTAAAATTTACAAAAGTCCACTATTTCACCCCCAGATGGTTAAGACTGATGTCTTCCCATTCCTCCATCTCTCTTAGCAATGGATAGGGATAGGGGAGTGGATGTTTTTAGGATCTGGAAGCGAGTTAGAGATGGTTTTAATGTCAGCTGAGTAGGATATGTTTTATGTAGTCTGCAGTCAGTTTTGATGGGTAGCGAAGTCCTTGCTAGACCTGAGGTTTAGCAACAGATTTCATAAATACTCCTACCGTCCACTGCTGACTCATTGGCATTGTTACATAAAAAGACAACAGCATTGTGGTGTGGACGTGACCTTAGGTACCAGAAGAATTGGATAGAGGCAGAGAAGCAAATTTTGAAATGTAGAGTCAGATTCCAGTCTGTGGAAAATTCATCCAGACACATAAAATTGTGATTGGAAGGTTTAGTTTTCACTAGTGCCTGATCAAAACATAAATTCTTCATAAAATAAAAAGAGCCAAAGGAGAGCCATTACCTAGCATGTGTGAGGCCCCGGGTTTGATTTCCCTGCACCAGAAACAAAACAGAAATCAGACTGTCTGTCCTGAGAATGTTTTCAGTCATATCTTTAATGTATTTTTTCCTTTATTGATGGAATTTTATTTATCAGCTGGGCATGGTGGTACATACCTGTAATCCAAAGATTCTGAGAGACTGAGGCAGGAGGATTGCAAAATCCAGTCCAATTTGGGCAATTTAGCAAATTCAACAAGACCTTGTCTCAAATTTAAAAGAAAAAAGACTGGGGCTGGGGATTTAGCTCAGTGGCATAAGCGCCTGCCTGGCAAATGCAAGGTCATAAATTCAATCCCCGGTACCAAAAAAAAGGAAAAAGAAAAAATACTAAAGATGTAACTCAGTGCAAAGATACTGGGTTTAATCCTCAGTAACTAACACATACACACACACACAGACACACACACACACACACACACACACACACACAGAATTTATCACAGGTCCTGTGCTGGAAGTAGCTAACATACCTAAAAAGTCTACAAATGAGAAAAACGTGCTAGAGGCCATGACAAATTTTTATTTTATTTTATTTTATTTTATTTTATTTTATTTTATTTTATTTTATTTTACTATTTTATTTTATTTTATTTTATTTTATTTTTAATTTTATTTTCCAAAAATGGTTGCAGCCACATTGCCTTCCTGTGACCTTCTAGAGCCTTCTAGAAGCATTTCCCCATCAAGAGGTAGAGGGCAATTCTCCTCTTCAGTCTGGTGAATTTGTAATGGGCTCACAGTATACAGGATATAAGGAAATGATACTGCTTGACCCCTGAAGTGAGATCATAAGGGAATGCAGCTTTCCTGAGGGCAATAAGGGTCTAGCTGGAAGGCCACCATGCTGTGAGGCTTCCATGCCACAGGAACAGCCACCAGTTAGAGCTGGAGTCAGCAATCCTAGCCATTTCATACTTCAAATGATGCCAGCCACAATCATTGTCACCCATCACCTGTGCCTATTCTGAATTTCTGACTCACAGAATCTGTGAACCTAATTGAGTGGTTGCTATGTGGGGCCATTTAGGTTTTAGGTGATCTTTTACATAGCCAGAGTAAGTAAATCAGAGGTTTTCCCAATTTACTAACAATTCTAAGATGTTACATAATATTTATTTTATTTTATTTTATTTATTTAAAGAGAAGAAAGAAAGAAAAAAAGCAAAACAGAATAAAGGGTAGCAACAATACAGAATTCCAAGGAAAAAAGGAAAAGAACAACAACAAAAAAACCTAAGAAATTATTACTTGACAAATTACATACTGACTTCTTGGAAATAGTTGTTCAAATTATAAAGTTAAAACATGTAAAGTAGACATTCAAACAGTGATGTCTGTTAACAGTTCTGTTCCATGATCTGACAAAAAAACAGCAATATGGTCATCCATCTTACCCACTCAAATATACATTCAATTATATCAAAAGGGTAAAATTAAACACAACAAAACAGAACAAAGTGGATCACAAGAAAGCAATGTAAGGGACATAAATTCCAAAACTAGACAATTGGAGATATTCACTCTCTATCTTGACTCTTGTTTTCTTCCAAATAGTTGTCCATATTGTCACATACAGGGAATTCACATGAAACAACATAGTATGGAACTGATCTGAGCAGGACAAGGAAGGTGTTTCAGGTCTTCAAGACCAGACAATAGGAAAGCTGAGAATGACTGTCATAGTGTCTCTCATTCTTCTCAAAACAGCTGTCCATACCTTCATGTGTGTTGAACTTAAACAAAACAAAACAAGCTAAAATCACTTTGAACAAAGAATGATAATTTTGCTGGATTACACATCATGACCTTATGGAATCAGCACTGGGTACTGTAGTGTCTCTTTTTCTTCAAAGTAGTTGTTCATTTCAACATATGTTATATAGTTGGTTCTTGTAAACTGTTTATAAGCTCTACACATGCATGAGTCTCTAAATGTATATCTATCCTTTCTGTATTAGAGGTAAAAACAAAACAAAGCAAGATAAAACAAAACAATTCCTAGAAAAGCATGAAGGAAAAAAGTCATATATAACCACAATACAAGGTGATCTACAATGGTTACCATGATGTCTCAGCAGTATATAACAACATTAATAAAAACAAAGCATTGGAGACATTATAAGACTTCAAAAGAAAGTAATAATCAAACCAGAGAGGGTATCTTAATGAATCTTGTCATCTTCAGTGTAGTTGCCTATACTCTTAGACTTGATGCTATCAATCATAACAGATTTAAATAAAATCAGTCAATATAAAGTAGCAATCGAACAACCCAAATTCAAATAAGATCAGTCATAATAAGACAGTATAAGTTATAAAGGGCTTCAGAGTAAGTTGATAGGTATTTAGGGATGATTACCATAATATGTCCTCTTAGTTTTGGGATAGCTGACCATGTCCTCAAGTCTAGTGTAAGTAGACAAACTGGAACAGCACGTAATCCATCCAAGCAGAGTGATGAGAATAATGTAAATTTTAAATCTTGTTACCCAATTAACAATATCCTCTGCCTTCCTTTTCCAGACAGTTCCTCCCCTTTCACTCCCATAGGGTACACTGCTTGTTTTGGGTCCCACTGCCTCCCTATATAGAGCGTCTCAATGGACCCTATCTCCTGATCTACTCTGCCTGTGTTTGTTAATATTTCAAGGCCATCTATACTAGAGATTACAGCCAATCTTCTCTGCCTTATTTCTGCTATTCTGTTTTTCTGCCATTGGTTGTCTATTTTTCTGTTCCACTCCACTGTCTGCCCTGTTCACTGAGGCCACTCTGCCATTGTTCCTGAAATGCTAGTATTCTTGTCTTCTCTCTCTCTAAAATGTCCTTTAGTATTTTTTTGTAGGGTTGGATTGATGGTCACAAATTCTCCCAGTTCCCCTTTGTCATGGAAGCATCTTGCTTCTCCATTAATTTCTAGAGAGAGTTTTGCAGGATACATCAATCTGGGCTGGAGGTTGTTCTCCTTCAGGGCTTGAATTACTTCACTCCAAGCTCTTCTTGACCTGATGGTCTGTGTCGAGGAGTCTGCTGTGATTTTGATGAGTTTTCCTTTATAGGTGATCTATTTCTTTTCTCTGATGGCTTTTAATATTCTGTTCTTATACTGAACTTCTGGGATCTTGATTATTATGCGTCTGGGTGTAGCTCTGCTTTGGTTGTAGGTGGCTGGAGTTCTTTATGCTTCATACATCTGCACATCATTTCCTTTTTCTATGCTTGGGAAATTTTCCTTAATGATTTCTGTGAATAGCCTTTACAATTCCCCTGTTTTGACTCCTGCTTCTTCATTCACATGCTTTATTCTTAAGTTATAGATCCTCTTGTCATCCTCTAGCCTTCCAATTGTTACTGCCTGATCCCTTGTTATTTTTAAGAGATCTTCCCTTTCATGATCACACATTGCAAGCCTGTGTTCAATTTTTGATAGTCTATCTTTGGTTTCTTTTAAGCAGTTTTGCCAGTTTTCTATGGAGTCTTTAGTTTCATGATAATCTCTTTGAATTTGCTTCATGAATTCTAGTTTTTTCTTGTTTTCTTCATTAAACGTTTCTCTCCTTTTGTGTTCCTCCATTCTTCTGTCTGTGTCTTCTTGAGAGGTGCCCAGCCTTTCTTTTATTAATCTACTTATCTCTTGTTTAATTTGAATTAATATTTCAGTTTTGATCCCGCTTATGAGGTCCTGAAGATATCTCTTTATGTCTGCTACCACTGTGTTTGATGTTGCATGTTTGCTGCCCTCAATCTCTTTTGTATTTACCTCTCCTGGATCAATGTTCTCAGGTTTGGGGGCTGGGGTTTTTTTCTTATTTCTCATCATGTTTCTGGTTCCTTCCATACAAGTGTA